>OZ025299.1:41476224-41665946 GCA_964019185.1 Maratus speculifer | reverse complement strand
ACGATGCCAGGAGGAAAATTGAGGAGGAGGATTGAGGAGGAGGAGGAGGAGGAGGATTGAGGAGGAGGGTTGTGAAGGAGGAGGCTTGAGGAGGAGGATCCCACCACCACCACCGATCCTCAATCCTCCTCCTGGGGTCGGACCGGCACTTTTCCCCTACTGTTGATGTATACAAATACGTTTGGGAGCTTTTTGAAAATCAAAATTGATTATCCAGCGCGAGACAGCCATTATTTTTTTAAAATAAGTTCGAACGGAATAGAAAAATCCCACTAGTCACTTATGTATCTCGAACCATTTTGAAAGAGTTAACATGTTTATTATGACACCCGTGTCTGGAAAGACGCCAATATTTTGAGAATTTTGGTAGAATTTTTTCAAAAGCTTGAGCAGGAATATTTCGTTTTTAGCTCTCAGGCTATCATAGCCTGAGAGCTTATGTGCTCGCCCGTTCTGTATGTATGTAGGTTCGTGCGTGCGTGCGTGCGTAACGTGATAACTCATGTTAAAAATATCCGATCCACTTGAAATTTTGTATATAGGTATATCCTGATAAGGCGCTTCCCTGATTAGTTTTTGAAGTTCATTAGTTATGTATAAGAGGGGGTATGGGGGGCTCATGCCCCTCCCCTTAATTGATATAAAAGTGTTTGCCATGCAAAATTATCACTTTTCGTTCAAAATTTAGAAATAGGATCATTCTGAGGAGGCTCCTCCATGATTGGTGTTAAATGTTCATTGGATAAGTATAAAAGGGGGAACGGGGGTTCTAATGCCCCTCCCCTTAATTAATATAAATGGGTTTTTCATGCAGAATTATCAAATTTCGTTCAAATCTCTGAATAGTTTTAGGAAGTTTAATGATTAAATATAAAAAAGGTGATAACTCCGCTTAAATTATATAAATGGGTGTTTATTAAGAATTTTCTGATTTGCTCTGAATTTTGGATATAGATTTTTTATATGATGTCCCTGATTAGTTTAGGGGGTTCAATGGTTAAGTTTAAAAAATGAAAAGGGGGCAGCCGTTTCTCCTCCTTAATTTTTTTTTCGAGCGGAAATAATTTTTGAAAATATGAGGCTCTAATGCACAATTAGTATGCATAGCCTATGAGCTCAATGCCATCAGTTTAACTGGGCAATATTCTTTTAGGTAGATTTCGTATGAAATACTACCTATTGCGGTCGCACCTATGTTGGAATTTCTGAAAAATTTTTGCAGATCTACACCGATCGTGACCTCTAGACCTGAAAACTACCATCTGTAAAAAAGTTTATATATCTATCTGTCTATATATATATCACTTTCTTATGGACATGATAACTTTAATAGTTCTGCTCCAATCTCTTCCAAACTGATACATAAAATCAATAAGGAGGGGTTTCGTGAAAACCGAAAAAACGCCATAACTTCTTAATTAAAATAGATATCGAATTGGTTTAAAGTTTATATTACTTCTTAAAATTGGGCCAAAATTTTATGCAATCCCGAATTTCGATAAATTTAGAAATGGGCTCAAGGGGCGCAAAAAACAGGGTTTTGGGAGAGAAAAATTCAAAACTTCGTCATTTCTCAAGATATCAAATCCAACTAAATTTTGTATAAATGTTCTCAACATTATCTAAAACTTTTCTATGTACAAGTTTTTGATAGGACTATTTCTTACCGATGAAAAAAATAAAAACGAAAACAAAAAGGGGGGTGAAAAAAGTCAAAAGTCCATAACTTCGTCAATTCTTAAGCTACCAAATATAATTAAATTTATTTTACATCTTCTCAATAATATCTACAATTTTTATAGTGACAAGTTTTTCATATTACCATTTCGTATAGCAAAAATAAATTAAATAAAATAGGAGTTGGAGAAAAAACCTCTAATCCAAACTGCTTATATTCTGACTCATTTTTAAGTTCATTTTTTTTATTTTAAACGCATTCGAATGACAGAGCCTCATATTTAGGAACAGTATAATGTGACGCATTGGTCAGTTTTTTGATAAAGACAGAATATTTTTCAAAAAAGGCTCTCCAAAAAGGATATTTTGAACAGAATTTCTCTAAGTGATTGTGATTGAAAATTTGAGGAAGTATTCAAATAACAAACTGCGTCTTTTCTTGACTAATTTTTAAACCCATTTTTTGCTATCAAACGCATCCAATTTACAGGTCCTCTTATTTAAAATCTTAATAATGTGACGCATTGGTCAGTTTTTTGATAAAGGCAGAATATATTTAAAAAAAGGCTTCCGAAATGGGTATTGTGAACAGAATTTCCCGAAGCGAGCACATGATAGAAAAATTGAGATATTCAAGATAAAAATTACGTCTTTCTGACTTATTTTTAAATTCAATTTTGCTCTCAAGCGTGTCCAATTGACAGGTTCTCTTACTTAAGAGCTGTATAATGTGCCGTATTGGTTAGTTTTTTGATAAAGGCTGAATATATTTTTAAAAAATGCTGTCAAAGTGGGCATTTCGCTCAAAATTTCCCAAAGCGATCATGAGGATGTGTTCAAATAAAATTTATTTTTTTATAACTCATTTTTAAATTCAACTTTGCTCTCAAACGCATTCAATTGACAATTTTTTGTTATTTAGGAACTATATAAAGTGCTTCATTGGGCGATTTTTTAAATAAAGTCAATGTATATTTCAAAATATGTTGTCAAAATGGGCATTTGAGCCGAATTTAGCTTAAGATGATTCTGATTAAACCAATTTTTATAGAAAAATGAAATTAAAATTTTTTCAAAAGCGGCCAAAATGAAGTTGTAAACTGGGTCATCTGTAATCAAATTTTATTATTTGTAGTTGAAATGAGCACTCTTCGAAATCTACCTCCCCCTATAGGCCAAGCCGACAGCGATTTTTATTCTTTCTTATTTCATAGTAAGATACTATTTAATGGAATTAATATTAAAAACACATTTCAAATCCAACCAATTTGGGAGGATTTTATGTTACAATATTTAACCCTTTAATTCCGATGGTAGAATTCTGGAGTTTATGCTACCACCAGTGTTCCTGATTTAGTTGAATTTTTATTCACATTTCTTGCATTAACACCAGAAATTTTAAATAAATTTTTTGATTTATTTCATAAGAAAAATGTTGTTATTAAATAATCCACAACCATGTTAAGACAAAAAAAATTAAATGTTCAATTTTAATACATGTATATTTTTACTAAGACATTTTAAAATTTGTGTACCAATAATTAAAGAACATTTATATTATTGTCTTTAAGAATTCCAGCCTTCTCGAAAATGGTTATTAACTTTGATGTCACTGTTCGGACAAAGCTTGAGGGAGGAAAACACATTCTAAGATATTGCAAATTTTGCCAGCGGCTACGAGCACTTCAAACAACTACAATGTTTCCTACATTTTTATTCTCTTTCAATCCCATCAGATTTTTCTTGGAGACGTAGATTTTTTACTCTTTTTCTTCTTGAAGCCTTCTGGACTCGTTTCAAACAAAACCATTGATTCCATTGTTCCATTTCCGAAGCGCAGTTTGTTACTAATGCTTCCCATAGAAATGAACAAGTATGTCCTGAGACAATCTTTTAGAATTCTTATCTGACCACTTTTGTTTTAAACATGATTTCCCACAAGAAATGAGAGTTATAAACGAAAAATAGAATCAAATGTCTCGTAGAATAAATTTTTCATCATAACCTTTTGATAACGAGCCAGGACTGGCGACTATCTGTATATTCAGTCGCGCTTCGATTTGCAGCTATTTTTATTTGTGGTATATTTTTCTTGGAAATATTCTTGTAAAAATGTATAGCAGCTATTATTTTTTGGGACTTAAGCATCCCATCCCGTTGCCAAAGGGTTAACATATTTATTGTGAGAGCGGTGTTTTACCACGACGCCAATATTTTTCGGTAGATTTATGTCAAAAGCTTGAGCAGGAACGTTTCCATTTTTTTAGTTATTCCATAGTAAAATAAAATTAGATGACAAAAATATTGAAAACACATTTGAAATTCAACCAATTCGGATGATTTTATGCTACGATATTTAACCCTTTAATGTCCACTGTGGAATTTGGGAATTTATGTTATCATCAGTGTTTCCAATTCAGTACATTTTTTTATTCACTGATTCCGTATTCACAGCACAAATTTAAAATAGAAATCTTTGATTTATTTCAGAACAAATTTTTTTTTATTAATTAAACCGAAATTTATTATTTACGGTTTCTGAATTCCGCAATTTCTGTAACGCGTTCTACAATGGGTAAATAAAGAATGGTCTATATAATTACGCTTGTGAGATTTTTGAAAATCAAAATTTTTTAATCGAGCGCGTGACAGCTATTATGTTTAAAAAAAATGGTTCGAATGGAATAGAAAAACCCCACTGTTAATTACATATCCCGAACCGTTGTCAAAGAGTTAACATATTTATTATGACAGCCGTATCTGGAAAGATGTCAATATTTTAAGGTAGATTTTTGTCAAAAGCTGGAGCAGAAATATTTCGTTTTTCTTACATATTATATAGTAAGATAAAATTTAATGGAATGAATATTGAAAACTCATTTGAAATTAAATCAATTGTGGATGATTTTATGCTACAATATTTAATCCTTTAATGCTCATGGTAAAATTTTGGAACTTATTCTACCAATAGTGTTCCCGATTTAGTAGAATTTTATTCAAATTTTCCATATTTACACCAAAAATTTAAAATAGAAACCTTTGATTTATTTAATAAAAAAAATTCTGTGATTAAATAATCCGCAATTATGGTTACACATAAACATAAATATTCCACTATAAATACTTATATATATATATATTTATTAAGTTATTTTAAAAATTGTGTTCAAAATATTAAACAACATTTGTATTATTGTCTTTCACAATTCCAGCCTTTTCGAAAATGGCTATTAACTTTGATGTCACTGTTGGTACAAACCCTTAAGGGGGGAAACGCATTTTAAAATATTGCAAAATTTGCCTGCGGCTACTAGCACTTCAAAGCAACTAGAATGTTTTCTACATTTTTATTCTCTTTTAATCCCATCAGACTTTGCTTTAAGACGTAGATTTCGTACTCTTTTTCTCCTTGAAGCGTTCTGGACGCGTTCGAAACGATAGAATTGATTCCATTTTTTTACTTCAGAAGCGCAGTTTGTTACTAATGCTTCCCATAGAAATGAACAAGCATATCCTGAGACAATCTTTTAGAATCTTTTATCTGACCACTTTTGTTTTAAACGTGATTTCCCACAAGAAATAAGAGTCCTAAATAGAAAAAAGAATAAAATATATCGTAGAATAAATTTTCATTTTTAACCTTTTGATTACAAGCCAGAACTGGCGATTATTTGTAGGGAAGACCTGGACACGTTGGCCCAGTTTTTTTCACATTTATTTTTTCAATACCTAAATTTTGTTTATTTTCAGCTGTAGTATATTTTTACAATACCTAGTACATTTAACTAGTGAGGAAAACGCTTACTTTTAGTTAATATCAAATTTTAAGAACTTTATGAATTTAATTATGGTGTGAATTCATCTGGGCCAACCTACCCCGCGCACTCGGTAGGTTGGCGCATTGAATGGAGTACTTTGGCCTGCAATGATCTTTTTTATATTTATTTAGAAGTTAAATAAAATTCATACTAGTGAATAGGAATTTTAATGCATGTATATACAAGATTTATTTGCAAATTAAGTTTACAAATCAGAGGGATCATTGCAGTGAATGCATTCAAAATATAATCCATTAACTTCTTTTCGAACACATTTCACATGAGCCCAACGTTTGCAACTCACGCACTGGATCCATTTTTCCCCAGGCATACTTTGATTAAACTCCTTCAGACAACGTAGGCAGATATTGTCTTCGTCTTCCTCATCGCCACTTTCTTTAATAGATTTCTTCTTCCTTTTTTGACGGTTCAGACCATTACATCCAGGATGGGAGGGATCAAAATCTTTTTTACAGATTGCTTTCCTTTGTGTTTTTAAGTCTGATTTCTTCTTTTAATATCATTTTTAATTTTGGCACTATTTCTTTCTTCTGCTGCCTTTTGTTGTTGTTCATGAACTAATTTAACAAGGGTGTCTGTGAGGACTGCAGAAGTTCTCTTCATTCTATTCGAAGCATTTTTCTTATTTAGCTCTGGCTTTTTGAATGGTCTAATGTCCTCAGGTGTTGGAGTTGTCTTGCATGGAGCAGGAGAAGATGTGGTAGGCACATCTATAGAAATAGGCCTACCCATAATTACCTGGGTTTCATTAGAAGCTTCACCAATTGCCTTGTCGTGTGTGCTTGAAGGCTCTGGTATATCATTGACATACGAAGGTATGAAATCAGAATGAGTAAAAACATTCCTATTGAAAGGGCATATTCCAGTTATGTGAAAACCTGATTTTATATTAATTGGATTTATTGAATTGGGAAGGGCAGTTTTCACAATTCCCGGAATTTCGTAGATGGTCATACGGCGTTTATTATTTGTCACCTAACCATCACAGGCTGCATCAAATTTTTTGAATGGGCCATAAACTGTGCGGTCCAATGTCTGTAGCTTATGGCTACAATGGGCCGGGAGAGACCGGGCCAACGTGCCCCAATGTAAGTGGGCCAACTTGCCCCTTTGCCATGTTTGAAATAATTTTGCTAGTCTACACATATCTTAACAACATTTAATATTTATTGTTGTATCAAAAGAATCGTTATAAATTGAACTTTCAAAATATTACCCAATTTTGTTCTTGTAAAGCATTTCTTGAGAGCATTAACACTTTCTGCATACTAACGAAAATTTGCTTCGAGATCAACGAAAGGGAAAAATCAACGTTGTTCTTAGTTAGCTTTTGTTAAGAAAACTAAAACTCGTGGGAGGGTAGCGGAACAAGATTTCTAACATGTTTCTGGACTTGTGGTGACTTCTGGTGACTAGTTTGAAAATTAAAGAAAATTGGCCAACCTTCCCCTATGGCCAACGTCACATTGTCTCCCCTATTTAGAGTCGTGTTTCGATTTGCAGCAATTTTTATTTCTGGTATATTTTTCTTGAAATATTCTAGTATAAATGTATAGCAGATATTATTTTTCAAAAAGTGGTGCGAATGGAATGGAAAAAACCCACTGGGACTTATAAGGTACCCTGGGGTAATAACGCCACGTTAAGGTTCTGCCAATTTTCACGACTCAGTTTTAGTTTGTATTTTTCAAAGAAATATATGATTCGATACAGCAACTCATTGACTATCTATGTAAAAAAATAATTTAACAGATATGTATTCATAAAATGTAATGGCGTGATTTCTTGACCAATGTTATTTGGCGTTATTACCCACCTATATGGGTAATAACGCCATGCAAACAAAACTATGAAATAAGATGAAATAATGGCATGTAGATTGCCCATTTCTAAAAATACAAACCCTACAAACTTAGAAATTGACAAATTGCATTCTAAGCTATTGAAAATGTTCAATTTTTTGTGAAAGTGTAAGAAAAATAAAGGTGTGGTGTGGGGGAGGGGGGGGGATGAGGCAAAAGAATATCAGACCGTGAGCTTCTTTTTGCTTAAAAAGGACCGCTTAAATAGAATTATTAGAAACATTGCACAGTTTTAACTGTGTTTATTTGAATCAGTATTTAGGATGTAGCTCGGCCACTGTAGGGAATCAACCGGTGTATTAATGCCAAGGATTGGCGTTATTACCCCGTTATAGTTATTGCGCTGTACATTTTAAATTACAAATTATCTCGAGAAGATATCCAAAATCTTCAACAATATTCTGAAAGTCCATGAAATGTTCTACAAATTTATGTAATTAACAAAGTATTTCTGGATAAAAAAAATAGTCTTCACATCACAAAACGTATTTCGCAAATTTTAGATCAAGCGTGAATTTAAGTTTCTTGTAAAAACAATAAGACCTAAAAATGAAACAAATTAACTTGAAACTGTTTTTTGCGATTTATATGACTCAAAACCCTTCCGCGCAGAGCACATGGGTGTCATTTACCAGATTATTTCATAATTATGCAAAATATTAGCACTTGGCGTTATTACCCCGCCTGGCGTTATTACCCCAGACCACCTTATATCCAGATCCGTTATCAAAGAGTTAACATATTTGCTCTGACAGCCGTGTCTGGAAAGACGCCAATATTTTTAAGTAGATTTATGTCAAAAGATTGGGAAAGAACATTTCCTTTTTCTTACATATACCCTAGTAAATTACAATTTAATAGAATAAATATTGAAAACACATTTTAAATCCAACCAATTCGGGATGATTTTATGTTGCGATATTTAACCCCTTAATCACCCTTGGTGGAATTTTGGAATTTCTGCTACAATCAGTGTTCCCGATTTAGGAGAGTTTTTTTCGCTTATTCCATATCTAAACCAGAAATTTTAAATATTGGATTCATTTCTTAAGAACTTTTTTTTATTAAATAATCCGCAATTATGTTTACACATAGACAAAAACAGTCCACATTTAATGCATATATATGTTTATTAAGATATTTTAAAATTTGTACCCAAACTATTGAACAACATTTATATTATTATCTTTCAAAATTCCAGCCTTTTCGAAAATGGTTATTAACTTTGATGTCTATGTTCGGACAAAGCTTCAGGGAGGAAAACACATTCTAAGGTATTGCAACTTTTGCCGGCGGTTAATAGCACTTCAAAGCAACTAAAATGTTTCCTACATTTTTATTCTCTTTTAATCCCATCAGATTTTGCTTGGAGACGTAGATTTAGTACTCTTTTTCTCCTTGAAGCGTTTTGGACGCGTTCGAAATCATAGCATCGGTTCCATTTTTCTACTTTCGAAATGCAGTTTCTTACTAATGCTTCCCATAGAAATGAACAAGCATATCTTGAGACAATCTTTTAGGATCTTTTATCTGACCACTTTTGTTTTAAACATATTTCCCATAAGAAATGAGAGTTCTAAATGGAAAAAAGAATAAATTCCCTCGTAGAATAAATTTTTCTTCCAAACCTTTTGATTACGAGCCAGGACTGGCGACTTTTTGTAGATTCAATCGTTCTTCGATTTGCAGCAATTTTTATTTGTGGTGTATTTTTCTGGGAAATAGTCTAGTATAAATATATAGAAGATATTATTTTTTTTTAAAAAGTGGTGCGAATGGAATATAAAAACCCCAGTAGCGACTTATATATTCCGTCTTTTTGCCAAAAGGGTTAATAGTGGTAAAGACATGCGTGTCTGGAAAGGCGCAAATATTTTGAGATAGATTTATGTCAAAATATTGAGCGGGAACATTTCCCTTTTGTCACTTATTCCATAGTAAAATATAATATAATGGAACAAATATTGGAAACTCATTTGAAATCCAACAAATTCGAGATGATTTTATGTTACGATGTTTAACCGTTTAATGGCTATGATGAAATTTTGAATTGTCAGTATTGTCAGTATTCCTGATTTAGCATATTTTCCTTATTTACACCAGAAATGTAAAATAGAAATCATTCATTTATTTCACAAATAATGATTTTGTTATTAAATATTTCGCAATTATGATTACACACATAAACATAAAAATTCCACTTTTAATACATACCTATTTTTATTAGGATATTTTAATATTTGTATTCAAACTAATAAACAACATTTATATTATTGCCTTTTTGAATTCCAGCCTTTTCGAAAATGGTTATCAAATTTGATGTCACTGTTCGTACAAAGCTTAAGGGAGGAAAACTTATTCTAAGTTATTGGAACTACTAGCCCTTTAAAGCAAATACAATGCTTCCTATGTTTTTATTCTCTTTTAATCCCATCAGATTTTGCTTGGAGACGTAGATATTTTTCTCCTTGAAGCGTTCTGGACGCGTTCGAAACCATAGCATTTATTGCATTTTTCTACTTCCGCGTCGCAGTATGTTACTAATGCTTCCCATAGAAATCAACAAGCATATCCTGAGACAATCTTTTAAAACCTTTTATCTGACCACTTTTGTTTTAAACATGATTTCTCTCAAGAAATAAAAGTCCTAAATGAAAAAAAGAATAAAATGTCTCTTAGAATAAATTTTTCTTCCTAACCTTTTGATTACGAGCCAGGACTGGCGACTATTTGTATATTCAATCATTCTTCGATATGCCGCTTTTTTTTCTTGACGATCAACGCTCTTGATGATCTCGATATAAATATATAGCAGATATTATTTTTCTAAAAAGGGTGCGAATTGCAGAGAAAAACCCCACGGGGGAGTCCCGTTTCGTTGTCAAAGTTGTCGTTAACATAAAGAAATAATAACAATATAGAAATTCTCCTTGTAATATATATATATATATATATATATATATATATATATATATATGCATATAAATTACAAAATTTTTAATTTTTTATCCAAAGTATAAACTAATATTACAGCCGAATTTATAAACAAATGCCATATCTAAAATCTCCTCTTGAATTAGATGCACCTGAATTTTATAATTAAAATTTGTAATTGGTTCTATTACGACTATATCACAAGAGAAGGATAATCACCGTAACCCCTCTTTGGAATCACTTGCTATAGATTTCTATTGATATAATATGATTTAGTAATGTAGTATATTACAGCAATGTAATAATATCGAGAAGAACATTTGAAAAAACTACATATTAGATTATCAAAATTTGCACATCAATAAATATAAAATTATAATTTTTACAATGGAATTGATTATGTTATACAATTTGAGAAATTAGAAATAACCCCTTATAATTATATCTGTGAAATATGATTCTACAATTTCAGCTCTTACGATTATATCATAACAGAAGGATAATCGCTGCAATTTCTATTTTAAATCTGTTTTCTCAATGCTATAATATAATAAAGTGTTGTAAGTTTAAAATCTAAAGCAAATAAAAAAAATGCATCTCGATTATCCAAGTTTATACATAGCATAAAAATTCCACTCTTAATACTTATACATTTTTATTAAAACATATTAAAATTTGTATACAAACCATTAAATAACAATTATATTATTCTCTTTCAGAATTCTAGACTTTTCGAAATCGATGTCACTGTTCGGACAAACCCTTAAGGGAGGAAAACATATTCTAAGAAATTGCAGCTTTTGCAGGCAGCTACTAGCAATTCAAAGCAATTAGAATGTTTCCTACATTTTTATTCTCTTTTAATCCCATCAAATTTTTCTTGGAGACATAGATTTTGTACCCTTTTTCTCCTTGAAGCGTTCTGGACGCGTTCGAAACTAAAGCATTGATTCAATTTTTCTACTTCTGAAGCGCAGTTTGTTACTAATGCTTCCCATAGAAAGACACAACCATATCCTGAGACAATCTTTTAGAATCTTTTATCTGACCATTTTTGTTTTAAAGATGATTTCCCACAAGAAATAAGTGTCCTAAAGGAAAAAAAAAAAAAAAAAAAAAAAAAAAAGAATGTTTTGTAGAATAAAATTTTCTTCCTAACCTTTTGATTACGAGCCAGGACTGGTGACTATTTGCATTGTCAATCGTGCTTCGATTTGCAGCAGTTTTTATTTGTGGTACATTTTTCGTGGAAACATTCTGGTATAAATATACAGCAGATATTATTTTTCAAAAAGTGGTGCGAATGAATTGAAAAGTCACACTAGGGACTTATATATCCCGTCCTTTTCTCAAAGGGTTAACATATTTGTTATGACAGGCGTGTGTGGAAAGGTGCCAGTATTTTGAGTCAGATTTATGTCAAAATATTGAGCTTGTAGTATATTCAGTAGTGCTTCGATTTGCAGCAACTTTTATTTGTGGCATATTTTTCTTGGAAATATTCTAGTATAAATGTATAGTAGATATTATTTTTCAAAAAGTGGTGCGAATGGAATAGAAAATACAGACTGGGGACTTATGGGGAAAGTATCCCGTCCTTTTATCAAAGGGTTAGCATATTTGTTGTGACAGCCGTGTTTGGAACGACGCCAGTATTTTGAAGTAGACTTTGTTAACCCTTTGAGCTCAGGTGGTTGAATTTTCTACCACTTAATTTTAAATCGGAAGTGCCACAATGGCACCGCAATTTTCAGACAGATTTATATATATATATAAAAAAATTAATGCTTTTTTTTTTTTATATATTGTAAACGAAACTTTTTCTTTGCAAAATACTGGTGCCAATGTGACACTTGGAATTTTTAATTCCAAGTGTATTTGGAATTAATACACTCATTAATTCCAAAATAATAAATTTTGGAATAATTATTATTTTGGATATTTGGATAAATTTTAATATATTTATGCGCCAGAGCTCAAGGGGTTAAACGAGTGCGCAGGATCATGTCCTTTTTCTTACTTATTCCATAATAAATCACAATTTATTAAAATAAATATTTAAAACGCATTTGAAATAAAACCAAATTGGGATGATTTTTTGTTACGATATTTTACACTTTAATGCCCATGGTGGAATTTCGAAATTTATGCTACCATCAACGTTCCCGATTTAGTAGAATTTTTTAAACATTTTCCGTATTTACACCTGAAATTTAAAACAGAAACCTTTGATTTATTTCATAACAAAATTTTTTTTATTAAATAATCCGAAATTTACTAAGATAGATTTACTTCAAAAATTTAAGCGAGATTTATGTTAAAATATTGAGCAGGAACATTTCCCTTTTGTTACTTAATCCATAGTAAAATATAAATTAATGGAATAAAGATTGAAAACTCATTTGAAATCCAACCAATTCGAGATGATTTTATTAACATATTAGATGATATATTTAACACTTTAATGGCTATGGTTAAATTTGGAATTTATGCTACTGCCAGTGTTCCCAATTTAGTAGAATTTTATTCACATTTTCCGTATTTATACCAGAAATTTAAAATAGAAATGTTTGATTTGTTTCATAAGAAAAATTTTGTTATTAAATAATTCGCAATTATATTTACACATAAACATAAAAATTCCTCATTTAATGCGTATACATTTTTATTAAAACATTTTAAATTATGTATACAAACTATTAAACAACATTTATATTATTGTTTTTCATAATTCCAGCCTTTTCGAAAATGTTTATTAACTTTGATGTGACTGTTCGGACAAAGCTTAAGAGAAGAAAACACATTCTAAGATATTGGAACTTTTGACGGTGGCTACTAGCGAATAAAAGTAACTAGAATGTTTCCTATATTTTTATTCTTTTTTAATCCCATCAGAATTTGTTTGGAGACGTAGATTTTATACTCTTTTTTTCTCCTTGAAGCGTTCTTGATGCTTTTGAAACCATAGCATTGATCCCATTTTTCTACTTCAGAAGCGCAGTTTGTTACTATCGCTTCTCATAGAGATGAACAAGCGTATTCGGAGAGAATCTTTTAGAATCGTTTATCAGACCACTTTTGTTTTGCACATCATTTCCCTCAAGAAATAAGAGTCCGAAATGAAATAAAGACTAACAAGGAAGGTCTCCATA
Organism: Maratus speculifer; assembly: GCA_964019185.1. Taxonomy (NCBI): domain Eukaryota; kingdom Metazoa; phylum Arthropoda; class Arachnida; order Araneae; family Salticidae; genus Maratus; species Maratus speculifer. Next base: position 41,652,482 of record OZ025299.1, on the reverse strand, counting down.
CGGGCATACCCCGAAAAATCTGAAAAAATTACAAAATGTTCTTCTCGTGGGGATATATACGTTTAAAAAAAATTTCGGCGGAACCTCCATTCAATAATCGTAAAACAATAATGAAAATTTCGTTATTTGGCGATTTATCGCCGGTTGGCAATATAATGTAATTAAAAAAAATAATTTATGTCAAATATACTTCAAGAAAAAAAAAGCTTCATGTTGAACTTGTTTTGATAAGTTTAATTTAAATAACTTTAGTTTTGTAAGTTTTAGTTTGTTTTAAGTATAATTTTGTTATATCGAAATTTATATGTATTTATATTCAAATTTAATCATCAAAATTTGAGATTTAAAAAGAAATTCATAATTTAAATTTAATTAAATTGTGTTCAAGCTCAAAGTCCGATTGAGAATTGTCGATTAGATTTCGTTGCTATGGAAACATATGACGTTTATTTTTGAATACGCTTAAATGTATGAAGATAATTTTTCTCAATATGATTTTTTTAAATATTTTTTCCAGCGATTAATTAAATAACTACTTAAACGAGTAATTTTTATATATATATGTAATACAATATGTATATAGATGTATATAATATATTAAAGTCTCTCATTGTTTATGTTTAAATTCATTAAATACCATTTACACGCAAACCAAATATCCAACAGTTTTGAGTTTCATTATAATCGTTTGCTTTTGGCGAGGAAAAGGGCTGCTCGCCAAACCGAGTGACTCTTTAGTCTTTTCACGCCAAACATTCGAAACTATTTTATTTTTTTACACAATATCTAATGTGATTCCACCGCTAATTTTGACTGATCCTTTATTACATATATAAGTACTTTAATTAGTATTTTTTTCATAAAATTCTGTGTATGCCCAGTATGGAGATCTTCCTTGTAAGATGTCTGATAAAATGGTTTTTTCTTCCTAACCTTTTGATTACGAGCCAGGACTGTAGAATATTTGCATATTCAATCGTGCTTCGATGTGGAGCAATTTTTATTTGTGGTACATTTTTCTTGGAAGTAAGTTTAAACGTAAAGCAGACATTATTTTTCTTTAATTTGGTGCGAATGGAATAGAAAAACACAACTAGGAACTTATATCCCGACCCGTTGGCAAAGGGTGAACATATATTTTATTATAGCCGTGTCTGGAAAGACGCTAAAATTTTGAGGTAGTTTTATTTTAAGAGATTGCGCAGGATCATTAACTTTTTCGTACTCCTTAGAAAAAGACAATAAAATAAAACATAAATTCAAAACACATTTGAAATCTAACCAATTCAGGATGATTTTATGTTACAATATGTAACCCCTAAGGAATAAATGCCATTGGTGGAATTTCGAAATTTATGCTACCATCAGTTTTCCCGATTTAGTGGACTTTTTTCCCCTTCATTTTCCGTATCCACATCAGAAATTTAAAATAGAATTTTCTATTTCATTAATAAGAAAATTTTGTTATTAAATAATCCGCAATTGTGTTTACAAATAAACATGAAAAGTCCAATTTTTTATACATATACATTTTTATTATAACGTTTTAAAATTTGTATCCAAACTATTTAACAACAGTTATGTTATTGTCTTTCAGAATTTCATCCTTTTCGAAAATGATTATCTAATTTAATGTCAATGTTCGGACAAATCTTAAGAGAGGAAAACACATTCAAATTTATTGCAACTTTTACGGAGGCTACTAGCCCTTTAAAGCAAATACAATGTTTCCTACGTTTTTATTCTCTTTTAATCCCATCAGATTTTGCTTGGAGACGTAGATTTTTTACTCTTTTTCCCCTTGAAGTATTCTGGACGCATTTGAAACCACAGCATTGATTCCATTTTTCTACTTCCCAAACGCAGTTTGTTACTAATGCTTCCCATAGAAATGAACAAGTATATCCTGAGACAATCTTTTAGAATTATTAATCTGACCACTTTTGTTTTAAACATGATTTCCTACAAGAAATGAGTGTAATAAATGGAAAAAAGAAAAAAAAATGTGTCTTAGAATATTTTTTTCCCTAACCTTTTGATTACGAGCCAGAACTGGGGAATATTTGTATATTCAGTCGTGCTTCGATTTGCAGCGATTTTTATTTGTGGTAAATTTTTTTAGAAATAATCTAGTATAAATGTATAGTAGATATTATATTTCAAAATAGTTTTGCAATAAAAATAGAAAACCCCACTAGGGACTTATATATCCCGATCCGTTGTCAAAGGGTTAAGATATTTGTCACGACAGACGTGTCTGGAAAGACGCCAATATTTTTGGGTAGATTTATGTCAAAATATTGAGCGGGAAAATTTCCCTTTTGTCACTTCTTCTTTCCCACTTTTCATTCCATAGTAAAATATAATTTAATGGAATAAATATTGGAAACTCATTTGAAATCCGAACAATTCGGGATGATTTTATGGTACGATTTTTAACCCTTTAATTGCTATGGTGAAATTTTCCAATTTATGCTGTTGTCAATGTTCCTGATTTAGCACATTTTCCCTCTTTACATCAGAAATGTAAAATAGAAATCTTTGATTTGTTTCATAAGAAAAATTTTGCCATTAAATAATTCGCAATTATGTTTACACATAAACATAAAAATTCCTCTCTTAATACAAATAATTTTCTATTACGTAATTTTAAAAATTGTATCCAAAATATTAAATTTCATTTATATTATTGTCATTCAGAATTCCAGCCTTTTCGAAAATGGTTATTAACTTTAATGTCACTGGTTCGGACAAAACTTGAGGGAGGAAAACACATTCTGAAATATTGCAAAATTTGCCGGCGGTTACTAGCACTTCAATGAATTAAGATGTTTCCTACATTTTTATTCTCTTTTAATCCCATCAGATTTTGCCTGGAGACATAGATTTTGTACTCTTTTTTCTCCTTGAAGCGTTCTGGACGCGTTAGAAATTATAGCAGTGATTCTATTTTTCTACTTCTGAAGCGCAGTTTGTTACTAATGCTTCCCATAGAAATGAACAAGCATATCCTGAGACAATCTTTTAGAATCTTTTACCTGACCACTTTTGTTTTAAACATGATTTCCCACAACAAAGAAAGAGAGTCCTTAGAAAAGAATAAAATAGTACAAAAAAATTTTTTTGTACCTTTTGATTACGAGCCAGGACTGGAGAATATTTGTATAGTCAGTCGTGCTTCGATTTGCAGCAGTTTTTAAATTTGTTACATTTTTCTTGGAAATATCCTTGTATAAACGTCTAGCAGCCATTATTTTTCAAAAAGTGATACAAATGGAATAGGAGACCCCCTCTAGGGACTTAAGTACCCCGTCCCGTAGTCAAAGGTTTAATATGTTTATTGTGACAGCTTTGTTTGAACAACGCCAATATTTTGAGGTAGATTTCTGCCAAAAGATTGATTAGGAATATTTCATTTTTCTTACTTATTCCATAGTAAAATTCAATTTGATGGTATAAATGCTGAAAATTCATTTTAAATCCAACGTATTCGGGATGATTTTACATACGGTATTTAACTCTTTAATGTCATGGTGGAATTTTGGATTTATGTTATCATCAGTGTTCCTGATTACATAGATTTTTATATTCACTGATTCCTTATTCACAACAGAAATTTAAAATAGAAATGTTTGATTTATTTTATTACAAAAATTTTATTAAATAATCCGAAATTTATTATTTAGATTTTCTGAATGCTGCAATTTCTGGAACACATTCTATCAAGGACACATGAATGTTGATGTATACGATTACGTTTGTGAGACTTTTTGAAAATCAAGATTTATTTATCCAGCACTCGACAGCCATTATTTTTCAAAAAGTGTTTCGAATGGAATAGAAAATTCCCACTAGGAACTCATATATCCCGACCCGTATTCAAAGGGTTAACATATTTACTATTACAGCCGTATCTGGAAAGACGCCAATATTTTGAGGTAGATTTTTCTGAAAAATTTAAGCAGGAATATTACGTTTTTCTGACTTATTACATACAATGCTCAGCAAAAGTTTAGAGACTGTTGTTATTTAACCTTTAAATAAAAAGTACGTACCCTTGAGTTCTACAAATGGCTCTACTTATTTAAAAATATATTTTAAACATTTTTGGATAAAAATAATGGTTATAATATAAGATAATATTTAATTTAACTGAAAAAAGTGAAATTGGCATATAGCAAAAGTTTAGACACTTTTTTGATTTTTTGCCAACTGTTCATGGAAAAATGCAAATTTCTAAATTAGGATGTCACATGTCTGACGTACTTAAGTATACTTCGATATAGCACCAGTTAGTGAAGTTGCTGCGAGCTAAAAATATTCAATTAGATGATATAAATGAAGTAGGAAAGTTGAAATGGAAAAGGAAGACTGTTTCAGAAATTTTAGCAGCATTCAACCGTCCAAAGTGGTCTGTCTATAAAGTATAGTCTAACGGTGACTCCCTCAAAACAAATCATAAATCTGGAAGGCTTTGTGTGACCAGAAATGAAATGACAAAAGGGTCCATAAACTGGCATTTATACAAATGATGATTGCTACTCACATTAAAACTAAGTCAGGAGTGTCTGTGTCGACGGATATGATTCGTAGATGAATTAAAGAAAGCAGTAAATCAATTTACATGAAAGTTATAAAATAATCATCTTTAAAATCTCGTTAAAAATTAGCGAGTATGCAATGAACTTGCAAGCAAATGTCGTATGGACCCATATGGTACGCTAAGATATTTAGAAACGAAACAAATTGAAATTTGAATGGCCCAAACGGCTGGGCATACTATTGACACGACTTGCGTAAAGAGCCTGGGACTTTCTTAAGTCGACAATAAGGAGATGACTTTTTAATGATTTGGTCCCCACTTTGCTTTAATGCTCGAGTATCTCTGGAGTTATTCAACGGTTGACAAGCAAAACAGCACTACATACATACGCTGGAGATCAATTTTAAGTCATTTGTGGAACTTTTAACTGGTCTAAAGTATGGTCTTTAGCAAGATAATGCGTCCATTCAAGTTGAATACAAAACAAGAACTTCGTTTAACTCTGAAAATACTACTAATCTCAACTGGCAGGCGTGTAGCGCTGATCTGAATCCAATCGAAAACATATGTAACATCATATGTCGTCAGGTTTATGCAAATTTTTGCTATACTTTTCTGTTAATGAGCTTCGAGCTGCTGTTGAACATCTTTAGTACAAAAAAGACCCCCCCCCCCAAGTGATGCACCATTTAGTTTCTTCGATGAAAGGTCACATCCCTCATATCATGCATGGTCACAGTGACATCAAAATGACGTTACTGTGAGTCACTTTGGTCACATCCCATCTGTGACGAAAATGCCACCACTCAGTGACGTCACATTGTGACTAAGCTGTGACTTTCTAAAAAATTTTTAAAAAATTACAAATATTCTTCAAAACATGTTATTTACTTTAAAAAACATATTTCTGGCAATTTAAATATCGTCGCTTTTGTCACAGTTTCGTCACAATATTAATGTCGAAGTAGTCACAAATGACACACTTTTTACAAATTGGTCACATTGTGACGTCAGAAAAAAGCTCTAAAACGGCCATAACGACTTCACATTTTGTGACTTCACATCGACGTCACGTGACGTCACACCGACAATCGATGGTCACAAAGTCACAATGTGACTTCACTACGACGTTGCAGTGACGTCACCATGTCTTACGGAATTTTTGCACTAATTGCAGACACTGTAGTTGCAACTCGATTTTAATTTGTAGTTATTTTTCTGTGAATATACAAATTGTCTATACTTTTGCCACAATGTTAACCTGATTTTTTATCATTATATATTATGTAAAAGGTAAAATTTAAAATGCATTGCTTGTGAAGAAAGGATAAGTCACAAGTAATATATGACAGTTGAATTACAGAACTTCGGTACATACTTCTGAATATAGAAGCGTAATCGATCATTGCCAAAACTTTTGCTGAGCACTGTAGTAAAATATAATTTAATGGAATAAATATTTAAAACTCATTTCATATCCAACCAACTTGGGATTATTTTATGTTACGATATTTAACCCTTTAATGCCCATGGTGAAATTTTGGAATTTATGGTACCATCAGTCTTCCCGATTTAGTTAATTTTTTATTCACATTTTTCATATTCACACCAGAAATTTAAAACAGAAATCTTTGATTTATTTCATAAGAAAATTTTTTTGTTAAATAATTTGCAAATAATGCTTACACAAAAACATAAAAATTTCATTTTTAATAGATATATACATTTATTAAGTCATTTTAAAATTTGTATTCAAACTATTAAACAATATTTATTTTATTGTCTTTCAGAATTCCAGCCTTTTCGAAAATTGTTATTAACATTGATGTCACTGTTTGGACAAAGCTCAGAGAGAAAAACACATTCTAAGATATTACAAATTTTGCCGGCGGCTACTAGCACTTCAAAGCAACTACAATGTTTCCTACATTTTAATTCTCTTGTAATCCCATCAGACTTTGCTTGGAGACATAGATTTTTTACTCTTTTTCTCCTTGAAGCGTTCTGGACGCGTTCGTAACCATAGCATTGATTCCATTTTTTTTTACTTCAAAAGCGCAGTTTGTTACTAACGCTTCCCGTAGAAATGAACGAGTATATCCTGAAACAATCTTTTAGAATCTTTTATCTGACCACTTTTGTTTTAAAGATGATTTCCCATAAGAAATGAGAGTCATAAATGAAAAAAACAATAAAATGTCTCGTAGTGTCTTCCTAACCTTTTGATTACGAGTCAGCACTGGCGACTATTTGTATATTAAGTCGTGCTTCGATTTGTGGTATATTTATATATTTTTTTATATATTTTGTATATGTTTACATATTTTGTATATATATATTTGTTTGTGGTACATTTTTCTTGGAAATATTCTTGTTTAAATGTATAGCAGCTATTTTTTTCAAAAAGTAGTTCGAATGGAATTAAAAACCTTCACTTGGGACTTATGTATCCCGACCCGTTGTGAAAGGGTTAATATATTTGTTATGATAGCCGTGTCTTGAAAGACGCCAACATTTTGAGATAGATATATGTTAAAATATTGCGCAGGATCATTTTCTTTTTCGTACATATTCCATAGTAAAATACAATTATATATTGAAAACGCATTTGAAATCTATCCAATTCGGGTTGATTTTATGTTAGATGTTTAATTTTTTAATGTCCATGGTGGAATTCTGGAGTTTATGCCACCGTCAATGTTCCCGATTTAGTGGATTTTTTATTCACATTTTCTGTATTCATCCCAGAAATTGTAAATATAAAACTTTGTTTTATTTCATAGTAAATATTTTGTTAATAAATAATCTGAAATTTATTATTTAGATTTTCTGGGACGAATTCTGTTTCTGTGAATTCGAGATTTCCGGAACGAATTCTACCATGGGCACATGAGTTTTGATGTATAATTTTACAGTTGTGAGCTTTTAAATATTAAAATTTATTAATCCAGCGTGTCGCAGCCGTTAATTTTCAAAAAGTGGTGTGAACAACAGATTTACAGCAGGGTATTTGGGGCACAGGCCCAGGGTTCTTGATTTTCAGGGGCTCCCAAATTCTGCTGAACATTTTTCAATTATAGTCCAGAATCTGATATAGTTTTAACATCCAATGACAATTTACATTCCATTCTACATCCTACTATGTTCATATTGTATTTTTATAAAAATACAATATTTTGTCTGAAACATCCATTTATTACTTTATTATATTGGATATTTTCTTTTAATTTTATCACTTTAAAAATATATTGTGTTTTAATTCTTATTTCATACTTTTCCTGTTATCGTCAGATTTTACGAGTGTTGGTCATTGTAGATTGCAGGCTGTAGAGCCTCCTAAAATTTTAAATAATTGTAGCTGCATGATGTCAATAATTTATTATTAATTGCTGCATATTTTTTCATTCCAGATACATAGACATGGATAGGAAAAAATAATTTTCATCGCACAATTTATGGTAAAATATCTACTCATTTAAATTTCCTAAGTGTGAAAAAAAATATTTAAAAGTAAGTTACTGTTTAACATATTACTTACCCATCATACGTAGTATAGGGTAAATCTTGCAATCGTTTTGAAAATCGAAAAAAAAAATTTGACGGATTTACACGTTTTCGACACTGGAGATTTCGAAAAACATATTTTTAGAAAAAAAAATTGCCGCCCGTCCGTCTGTCTGTCTGTCTGTCTGTAAACGCTCTATCTCCCGAACGAATTAAGATAGAGACTTGAAATTTTGTATGTACTTAGTATGTAAGAATGGGACGAAGCCCATTTAATATCAGTAACCTCGATTATCCGGAACTATTTTTTTTCGGACTCTCGAAAAATTCGTTCTGATTAAAGGTATATAAAAATTTTCGAATTTTTTTATTTTAAGGAGTGATCGTAAAAGGCAATAAAATAACACAAATTTTGCATAAAAACGAATTTGATCGAATTATTAGTTGCCGAGATTGCTGTAATCCTGTTTTCTACATTCTTCGATTTTTCATGACCCTGTATTTCATTCAAATTTCAATTCAAAGATATATTTTAATTGGAAATCAGACGCTTAATCCGACGCAATAAACTGTTAGTTAATAAGAGTATTATTTTTGGAGTTAAAAGGATGTTTCTTTTTCGCAATTCAGTACTACTTGAGTAGTTTGGCGAGTTGTATAATTTATCGAAAGAGATTCATCAGCAACTCATTAATACAGCATTACTATGCACAATAAAAATATAAATATACGTTTAAATTTTGTTTTGAAATTGCAATCAATTTTATAAATAATTATCAACTGTATTATTTTCATATATTATATATGCATGTCGCATTTTCAGGAAACGACAGACTTCAAGGGGATGAGTTTTAATTATGATTTATTTAAATATTTTAAAACATAGCAAAATATTTTCGCAGGTCTTTACATCATGAGTTCTGGAGGCCAAGTGCCTAGATGTATCTGTGAAATTCCTCATCTCCCTAGAGGTTGCCAGTTAAAAAGGCCATGTGTTTTACTTAAATTAATACGATAAACTTGAGTTTCTTGTTGCCCTGTAAAACCCGTGATTATTAGTCATGGGGCCCGTATCCACATTGAGGGGCGATTTATTAAAAAAGTAATAAATAGGTCTGATTTTTTGTATTTTCTTACAATTTCCCCCCCTTCCAGACAAGTCTCCGGGGATGGGCCGGCTTCCATCCATGGTACTCACCTGAAAAGGGTAAACAGTTTTTACATTAAGTGAGCTAATGGGAGATGAGTTATTTCTTTCGTATACTTTGCAAATAATAGAATAACAATAATAAAAATGTACAAATATCATATCTAAAAACAACACTGTTATAAAATGTACACACTATACGTCATTGAACATGATAAAAACAATTGTATTAATAAATGCAAAACACTCAGTAAATATTATACATAGAGTAAGATAATCAAAATAAGAAATATGTTGCAGATGGATTCTGAAAAGTCCAATGTTATTTACATTTTCAAATTTGTATGGAACTGTCCTGACATAGTTCAAGAAATAGTACTTTTACACATGACACAATGTTCACAATAATGCAAAAATAATTTAAAATTCAAATATTCATAATAAATCAAAAAGGTAATTAAAATTCCAAATATTCATAATAATGCAAACCGAGATCAGATATAATATAATATCAGTTCATATGATACCAACTATTTCAGTTTGTTGGTGTAAGTAGTTTAAATTGATTACTAGGAAAAAAGTATCTTAGTTTGGAAGCGTGTATTACTTCATAATCCTTTTTTGTAAGCCAGTTAGGCTTATTTATTTTGAAACTTACATTGGATAATTTTTCCATAATTTGATATGGACCAGAAAAAGGCGGACTTAACTTCCGAGTATTCGGATAGTGAAATTCTTCCACTATGACAAGGTCACCAGGTTTAAAAGGCGCTTCCACAAACTTTAAATCATACCTGACTTTATTTTTCAAGTGATGTTCACTTGTTCTTTGGAAAGCCTCTTTTCTGGCTTCCTCTACAGGGGGGTAATAATTTTCATTGCCTAATACTGATGGATAAGGTAATTGGCCGAACATTAAATATGCAGGAGGGTACTTGGTTACTGAATGAGGTGTGTTATTGTACTCATTAATTACTTCCTGCAGAATTTTGGGCCATGGAACGTTTGAAGGGGTAGAATTTACTTTAAGTCTTAGTCGGGTGCAAATTGACTGATTCACACGCTCATTTTTCCCATTACACTGTGGTCTATGAGAAGAAGTAAGTAATTTTTTTACATTTTGTTTATGTACCCATTTACGAAGTTTAGACGCTGTAAACGCAGGATTTCTATCCGTTAAAATTTTCTTGGGAAGTTGAATATTAAAAATCTGTTTTAGAATATTAATGTAGACTTCAGTTGTAACATTTTTAGAGGCAAAACCCCAAACATAACGAGTAGCGTGATCAATAGCTATGTGCATATACCTTTTAGATGAATTATAATAGTTAAAACCTCCTACTGAATCTAATGAAATTATATCGAAAGGTAATTCTGCAGGTGGTAATGCCTCCAGAAGACCAAATTTTGGTTGGTGTGATTTTTTGTTCAGTTGGCAGACCTCACAATGCTTGACAAATTGTGTAATATCGTGGGTCATGCTGCTCCAATAGTATTGTGGGGAAATTAAATTTAACATTTTTTGGATTCCAGGATGGCCAAATTCTGTATGGGTATTTATTAGTAATTTCTCTCTCAAGGAGAATGGTACTACAATTTTTTGAAAACCCTTTTTGCGAATTATTACAATGTCATTAACTTTTTGAAATTTAGGCCCGGTTATATTATCTAATTGTTGGTGTTCTTTAATTTCATCTGACGTTAATAAATGAATATGGGGATTTACAGAAAAGGTGGGATTTCTTGAAAGCATGTCTGCTTCAAAATTGGTGGATCCTTTGTTATATTTTACAGTATAATCATACATACTTAATTTTAGTGACCATCTGAATAACCTACCTGTTAAATGCTTCACCTTCTTAAGCCATACTAAGGAGGCATGGTCAGTATGTATTGTAAAAGGTTTTCCGTGAAGGTAATAATGGAATTTGTCAAGGGCATCGATTATTGCTAGACATTCCAGTTCTGTGATAGCGTAATTTTGCTCGTAGGGCCTTAATTGTCTCGAGTGGAACGCAATGGGATGCAAGTTCCCTTTTTCATCCATTTGTTTTAAGACAGCACCTACGGCTTCCTTTGAGGCATCAGTATAGACATGGCATGGAAGGTTAGGATTGAATAATTTTAAAATAGGCCTAGAAATTAATGCGTTTTTAAGCAGTTCAAATGATTGTTGACAGGCATCTGACCATTCCCAAGGAGCATCTTTCTTTAACAATTTATTTAGAGGGGCTCTAATTTTAGCGTACTTGTCTATGAATTTATGGTATACGTTTACAGAACCAAGGAACCTTTGCAATTCTTTAACGTTTTTTGGAGGGATTAATTTTTTAATAGTTTCGGTGTTAGCATTGTCTGGTTTTATTTGGCCGTTACTAATTTCATAACCGAGGAAGTCAATTTGAGATTTAGCAAAGTTACATTTGGAAAATTTTAATTTTAGATTTTCTTGACGGCAAATGTTAAATATAGTTTTAAGGTGATCCATATGCTCGGCATAGGAATCGGAATAAACTATAAAATCATCAAAATAATTGGTAGCAAAATTAACTTTATGTTTATCTAGAATTCTTCGAAGAGCTCTTGCAAATTGGGCAGGGGCATTTTTATAACCAAAAGGAAGAACCAACCACTCATAAAGACCTTGATTGGTTGCAAAAGCCAACTTCTCTGTGTCTGAAGGATGAAGTGGTATATGCCAGTAGCCAGAGGCTAAATCTAGCGTGGAAAAGTATTTGGCATTGACAAGTCTGTCCAAAAGCCAATCTATACGGGGCAATGGTTCCGAGTCAGTCTTACAAATGGCATTGATTTTTCTGTAATCAATACAGAGACGCGTTTTACCTTCTCCTTTTTTATATGCCAGAGTGACGGGAGAGGAATAAGGACTGCAGGATTCTTTAATAAGTTTAGCTTCTAGTAATTCTTGTATTTGTTTTTGAATTTCTTCATTGTCCCTAGGAGATGCACGGTAAGGTCGAAGCGAGATAGGAAGTTCCGAGGTGAGAGTTACCCGCTGAGGTTCCCATCTGACTCTACCTACGTCATATCTATTGCGCGCAAAAATATCCTTGAAGTCGCTTAGAAGCCCTTCCAACTGTGAGTTCTCTTCAGTAGTACAATGACTAAAACTTTTGTCATCATAATCCGAGAGAATTTGAGTATCAAGATAACATTGTCCTTGTTGCGACAAAATTTCTTGATTTGATTTGGAAGGAGAACGAAGCGGCTTCTTGCAATTCATATCATCCGTTAAAGTTAAAGTATGGTTAAATGGGTTTTCCTGAGAAATTTGATTGAAAATATTTTGATCATGCTTAAGAATGACTCCATCCTGAGTCAGAATATTCGTGAAAAAGTCCATCGATATATGGAATTTTTGTAATTCTGGAGTTCCCAGTATCGCATATGGCAAGAATGACCTAACTAGGTATAAGGTGCTATTTTGCCTGATATTTCCTATTTTGAGGGGTACGTGAAGTTTTTCAGAAATCTGAACTTGTCCTTGGGTTTGATTAACATTAAGAGGATGACAGCTTTGAATAGACGTCATATCCAAAGCTTCAACTAAGTTTTCGGGAATAAGGGAAAGAGTACTTCCGCTATCCAATAAAAATGGTATTTGAACCTCATGACAAGTTTTTGGATACGTATGATTATCGTAATTCCCGTATCTGAGGTACCCCGGAACTATAAACCGTCATAAAGCATTATGGGGTATTCCTTGATCAGGGGAATACTCATGGGCATTTTGTGATTGAAATTGATTGCTGTGGGTTGCCAAGTTGGGGTTCATTGTTGTTCCTGTATTGCCCTGGACATCATATTTATGAAGTAAAGTATGATGTCTTCGATGGCAATTTTTACAGTTCATCTTGGAGGGACATTTATTTGAAAAGTGGCCACCACGCAAACAATTGATACATAATTTGTTTAGTTGGATAGTTCTCCAACGGTTATCTATGGGCATATTCGTTAATTTTCTGCAGGTATGGGTAGCATGCGACTCAAGGCAAACACCGCATTTAGTATTTTCTTGACTTTTGGGGAATTTATATCTATCGGAAGAATCTCGGGAATAATTTGCATTTCTTACATCTGTTTTAGTTGGATTCTCCAACGCTAGCATACTTTTGGCATGAGTCTCTAAAAATTTTAAAAATTCCGTGAGACTAGGCATATCATTATGAGTAAGAGAGAGCTCCCATCGTTCTTTTAGATTATCATTTAGTTTTTGAATTATAGTATAAATTATCATGTTATCCACCAAAGCATTTTGAGTCAAATTCAAAGACTCTAGAATTCGAAGTGACTCATTACAAGTATCTATTATGTCAAAAATAGCTTTAGAGGAAGAGGGGCAATTTTTCATGTTTTTTAAATTGTATAACTTACTTATTTGTGCTATCGCTAAATCCCTAGTTTTATCGTAGCGAGCGCAGAGAGTGTCCCATGCATTTTTATAATTAGCTTCCGAGAGAGGAAATCCAGAAATTAATTTATGAGCAGGACCCTTTACACTAGCCAGTAGATATTGCAATTTTGAGACGCCCCCCAACTCCAAATTTTGATCTATAGTTGTAAGAAAAATCTCTTTAAAAGAGAGCCATTGATCAGCTTCTCCGTGAAAAGGTTTTAATTCAAATTTTGGAAGATTAACAGTTTTTACACAAACATTACCTGTAGTTTTATTTAGACTTTCTGAACCACCCTCGTGAATGTTTAAACTATTAGTTAACTTATTACGTGATGTATTTATTGCTATGGTTAAATTATCCAATTTAAGTGCAATCTCATTATATTCATCAATTATAGGATCAGTTTCCGATTCATCGCTCTGAAGAATGGCATTTTCATGGAGTTTATTTAATTCGGTTTCAATATCCTGAACCTGTTTACCATATAAATCTAACTCTTCAAGAGTTACAGTTTCATTATCAATTTTGGGATTTATAATATTTTTTATGCGAGTGATTTTTCCCTTAAGAACAGTTTTTTGTTTTTTAATAGCTTCCATTTTAAATTAATTTTATGACAACTTCCTAAAAATCTAAATATAAACAAATTCTAAATGACCTTCAAAAAAAATAATAATAATATCAACATAATACAAGCATCTGCATAGAATTGTGAAATGAAATAAATAAAAATAATTAATTATATAAAATAATTAGACGTAAATATGGATATCCATTTTTTCTTTCAATTTAAAATATAATTACACTTAAAACCATGGTTTGTAGAAGTAATAAAACTAAACACAATATCACTACAAATAGCACTTACCTTTAATTACTTATATTAATAAACATCATAAAAACAATAAGAATAATAATATCATATATAAATAATATCAACCCCAGGGTATACACATACACTCAACCAAAATAAAAAAAAAGCAATTTTAGTGTGCGCACATGAAAAACTATGCGTTTTCTTTCTTTTCTTTTAGATAAATAATGAAGCAATTACAGTAGCACTTTTTGAAGATTATTGATAACTCACTACGAAGCAAACACCACTGTCTAATTCGGATACTCATTATCACCATCGGAGAATAAACACATACGGCACCACAAAAAAAAAACATAGATCACAAACATCTTGAGTATCAGTTTCACCCGGTCGTCGGAGCGCTTTGACTGAAATGATTTATGGCACTACGGAGGATGAACGATCAACACACAACTGCATGCCCCGTTCAGGCAGAAAAATAGCTATGGTAAGGTGTGAAGAATGGCAGAAAAATAGCATCCTAGTATTTCACGATACAACCCACTTTTTGGATGAAAATTCACGAATCCCGTGTTTCAAATCCGGCAAGGCCCGACGAATGGTAGAAAAATATCTCAGTATCCCAACATGGAATACGCTTGCTGGATAACTCATGACGAGGCGTTAACCCCTTTTCAGGGCCTCTTTCGATGTTTCGTGTCATAATGACCGCTCTCTTTGCTATCCTTTGTGGGTCCGATATTTTTAATAATGTCCATTTTCGTAAAATATTTTCCCGCACTAGGTATCATCCTGCCGACTATGAAGAACTGTCGCATTTTCAGGAAACGACAGACTTCAAGGGGATGAGTTTTAATTATGATTTATTTAAATATTTTAAAACATAGCAAAATATTTTCGCAGGTCTTTACATCATGAGTTCTGGAGGCCAAGTGCCTAGATGTATCTGTGAAATTCCTCATCTCCCTAGAGGTTGCCAGTTAAAAAGGCCATGTGTTTTACTTAAATTAATACGATAAACTTGAGTTTCTTGTTGCCCTGTAAAACCCGTGATTATTAGTCATGGGGCCCGTATCCACATTGAGGGGCGATTTATTAAAAAAGTAATAAATAGGTCTGATTTTTTGTATTTTCTTACATGCATATATATGATGGGTAAGTATTTAGGTGGCCCCCAACGACTAGTTTGATGTTTAATGGATATTTTAAAGTCTGTTATGGTTACTTTAGTAACTATCTTTTATAATTTTTTTTAGTTCAGTCCCCTGTAAGTATCGTAGCAAAGGGGCCCCCGTAAGAAGCATTTGTGCTCAGGGTCCCCAAATTTTTAAATTGGTCCCTGGTTGCGAATTGAATAGAAAAAACCATACCAGGGACTTATATATCCTAACCCGTTGTCAAAATTTTAACATATTTGTTATGACAGTCGTGTCTGGAAAGGCGCCAATATTTTGAAGTAGATTTACTGGGGTTGGACAAAAATATGGAAACACCTTTTGAAATGCATGTTTGAAAAGAAAGATTGATTATAATGAACTATGTTGATGGTACTGGAGTTTTCGCCTACTGACACCACCTACACAACTTCGTAAAATCACTGCACCGTTCAGTCGTTGTTCGAGCACTGTTATGTGAGATTATCATTGCATTATGTCAGAGTTAACAGACTTCGAACGTGGACAAATTGTTAGTGCGCGTATAGTGGATGCTTCCGTAAGCAAGGTAGCCGAGGTTTTTAGTGTTCCAAGAGGTACTGTGTCGAAGATTTATTCCGCATATTTGAAATGCGGAAAAAACATCATCCGCTAAATCACAGCGCGGACGAAAGTGTGTGCTGAGTGATCGTGACAGACGATCATTAAGGAGGATTATCGCAAAAAATAAGCAGTCTACAGCTGCAAAAGTTACTGCTGAAATGAATGTCGTGTTACCAAATCCTGTGAGTACCAAAACAATTAGAAGGGAGCTTCATAAATAGGGAATTGCTGGCCGTGTTGCAATTGAAAAGCCATCCATCAGTATTGCTAATGCCTGTAACAGGAAAAAGTGGTGTTTAAGTCATTAAGCCTGGACTATAGAGCAGTGGAAGAGCGTAATATGGTCTGATGAGTCTTCTTTCACATTGTTCCCCACTTCTGGCCGAGTTTACAACTGAAGAACGCCATCTCAAGCCTATAATAGAGACTGCTTGTTGCCAAGAGTGAAACATGGCGGGGGTTCGGTGATGGTTTGGGCAGCCATATCGTGGTTCTCTTCTGGCCCCATGATAACTCTGTAAGGGCGTATTACTGCTCAGACTTATGTGAACATTTTGGCCGATCAAGTCCATCCAATGGTACAAGCTTTGTTCCCTAATGATAGTATCTTCCAAGACGACAACGTCCCCGTTCACACAGCTCACATTGTCCAGGACTGGTTTTCTGAGCACGAGGATGAATTTTCGCATCTCCCCAGGCCACCAAAGTCATCACACTTGAATATTATCGAACCTTTGTGGTCTACATTGGAGCGGAAAGTGCGTTCTCGCTATCCACCGCCAACATCGTTATCTGAACTTGTCACCGTTTTGCAGGAATAATGGTACAATATTCCCTTGGCAAACATACAGAAACTGTATTTATCCATTCCGAGAAGACTGCAAACTGTTTTGAATAACAACGGGTACCGTACACAATACTAGGCAAAGAAACGTGTTTTTTTAAGGTGTTTCCATATTTTTGTCCAACCCCTGTATGTCAAAAGATTGAGCAAGAACATTTCCTTTTTCCCACTTATTCCATAAAAAAATACAATTTAATGCAATAAACAATGAGAACTCATTTGAAATCCAAACAATTCGGCTTGATTTTGATACAATATTTATCCCTTTAATGCGCATGGTGGAGTTTTGGAATTTACGTTACCGTCATTGTTTTCGATTTAGTGGTTTTTTTTATTCACATTTTCCTTATTCACAACATAAATTTAAAATAGAAAACTTTGATTTCTTTGATAGCAACAATTTTGTTATAAACCACTTAATTGATTTTTTTACGTACAATAAAATTAAATATTGGTTAACAACACTTTTTTAAGCTAAAATATTCATACTATTTAGTTAAAAAAATTTTGCGATTAAATAGTATGAAATTGTATTAAAAAAATTAGTGGTGTCAAAAAGCTTTAAGTGATGAATTAAGCAAATTCTTCTTGTCCGTACGAAGCACGGGCAGAACAGGGAAGCAGGTAAATAATCTGAAATTTACTAATTAGATTTTCTTGAATGAATTCAAATTCTGTGAATTCCGCAATTTCTGGAAAGCATTCTACCATGGGCACACGAGGGTTGTATGCAATTACGTTTGTCAGCTTTTTAAAAATCAAAATTTATTAATCCAGCGTGTGGCAACCATTATTTTTCTAAAATTGGTTCGAATGGAATACAAAAACCTCATGGGACGTATATATCCCGATTAAAGGGTTAACATTATTTGTTATTACAGCCGTGTCTGAAAAAATCCCAATATTTTGAGGTAAATTTATGTAAAAAAAAAAAAAAAAAAAAAAAAAAAAAAAAAAAAAAAAAAGAGTTTGAACATTTTATTTTTCTCACTCCTTCATCAGTAAAATACAATTTAATGGGATAAATAATCAAAATGCATTGGAAATCCAACCGATTTGAATGATTTTATGTTACGATATTTAACTCTTTAATACCCATGGAGGAATTTTTGGAATTTTTTCTACCGTCAGTTTTTTCCGATTTAGTGGATTTTTTATTCACATTTTCCATATTCACACCAGAAATTTAAAATAGAAATCTTTGATTTATTTCATAACAAAATTTTTGTTATAGAAATAATATGAATATTACTATTTAGGTTTACTGGAAGGAATTCAGATTCTGTGAATTACGAAATTTTCGGAATGAATTCTACCATGCACTGAGAAAAAATACAGCTCTGGAATCTAGAATCTAAATTGTGGCTCTAGAAAAAATAGTTCGATGTCATCCTTACATATTCTAGTTGCCATTATATGAGAGTTCTAGAATCTACTACAGGAATTCAAGAGAGCTTTCCTTTATTCTCGTTGTAATACTTATTAAAAAATCTCAGCAAATAGATGCGAACACAAGAGGTTTGATTTAGTAATTATAATTCTAGTTTTTGAAACTATTTCCGAAATCAAGCTATAATTTCTCGTTACTGAGACGAGTCAATATCGTTTCGTCACCTTGAAAACAAGAGACTAGAAATGTTAGGTCATTTCGGCTATTCAGCTTTGTCGTTCAACCTATTCGCATATTTCGGTCATCTCTAATTCTAGTTTAGGTATTCAGAAAGTGACTAACTATTCATTCTAGGTGACGGCGGTATATTTTTCTTTCTCAGTGTGGGCACATGAAGATTTATGTATACAGCTACGTTTGTGAGCTTTTTAAAAATCGCAATTGAAAGTACTGAAATACACTATAAATTTATATAATAATCAAAGTATTTCCTAATAAATATATAATCTCCAGATCACTGAACTTGCCTAGCAAATTTTAGATCAGTCGTAGACTCTAGCAGCGTAGCCAACGTATATGGGCCCGAGGAGAACGAGCCCATTCAATAATCTGATCGCTGCATTTACAAAGTTTCCATCGGTTTATTTTATTATTTATTTATTTTTTATTTAATCGCAGAAATAAAATTTTGTTTTATTCATATTCTCAAAATAATTTTGTTTATAAAACAGCAAGGTCATCAATTGGACTCATAGAATAACTGAAAACTTTTTTTAGCGAATTTATAATTATACTTGTCTCAAAAACATATTTCTTACATATTTTGAGACAGATCTGCATTGTTTTTTATGTACCTTTACATAATATTTAATATCTTGCAATTTAATAATTTTAAGTTATACGTAGTTATTTATTTAAAATTCAACAATTTTTATGCTAATTAATAAGAAAGTATCTATATGGAAGAACTTTTGCTAATATAATTAAATCAAATTATAATAATTTTCTTTTTTTTTTCTTCGAAAAACCATAATTTGACTTCGAATCGTTCCTCATTCGCTCTTCCCCCATCCTTCTTGACAGGCACCTGCAGTAAGAAGGAACAAAATATATATGTTATTCGACTGAAAATATTATAAGCCCACCCAATATTTTGCAAAATTTGGCGCTACAGGACTCTAACGTGCTTTTTCTAGTGATAAGGTCTACAAAAGTAACAAATTAACATTTAACGTTTGTTTTGACCCAGATGACTCAGAGCCCGTCTACGCAGAACCCGAAACGGATTCCTTCATATTTACGCGAAATATTAGCCCTTGAAGTTACTACCCAACCAGCGTTTTTACCACAAAATACATTATATTTAAAGTTGTTATCCCAGTCACAGACAAAGCAGGACGAATCAGCTAGAATTTCAAGAAAAAAAAATCATTGTTGCGTTTTATATCCGAATTGTTATTTAAACGTAATCGAATACTTTATCAAGTGTATTTTATAAGGAAATTTGGAATAACGCCAATATTTTGCGTTTGATTTGTTTGAAAGTAGCACAAGAACATTTCATTTTTCTCAGTCACTCAACAGCAAAATACAATTTAATGAATGAAATATTGAAAACACATTAGAAATCCGATCGATTTCAGATGATTTTAACTTGCGAGATTTAAATGTCTCGGGAGATGGAATCAATAGCTAGTATTCAAAAGAAACATAAGTGTAAGAATAAAGAATCGAATTTCTAATTTTACAGTGTAAGGTTAGATTCTTTCATATCATTTTTAGTCTGTTCAGAAAATATAAATAAAATAAAATGATATATCCTCCCGTTCAAAAATCTGAAACTTTCTGACATATTTTCAGATTTATTTTTAAGCATGAAAACATGATACATAAAGGAATGGTTATTTAAATAATTTTTAATAAAACCGTTTCTCCCATTTTCAGATAAATGAATTGCATCTTGAGTTAGAACGATTTGTTTCATTGTTTGTATTTATGTCGGCCAATGATCTACACTAGGGATATAGGCCCTAAAGGGGGGTGCTCTCCATGGGGGGAGGTCTTTCTAAGGGAACCTAACGCGTTTTTACGCAAGGAAATCCAAGGTTCACGGAAAACTCCGAACGGTTAGAACGACGGCCGCAATTGAGATCGAACCTAGCACCTGCGTCTACCAGACTTTGGAGGCAAAACCTCGCGGCCACTAGTGGGGGGAGTTAGAACGAGTGTTGTCACAGAAAGCCAGTTCTTCCATCTTCTGTGCTTATGCGTTTGGGAATTTAGTTCAAAGTGCCGACTTTGAAAGATAAATTTCCTGTTAAATCTTACGTTTTTGCCAAAAACGAAAAAAAAAGAAAAAAAAGGCAGTTCATGAGAAGATGCCTGTCAATTTGATACGTTTGCCAACGAAAATGAATTTTTAAAATGTGTCAGAAAGTAGCCAGTTTGTATTTTAGTAACTATACCGTGCAATCCGAATCTTAGCAAAAGTTTATATATTTTTTTTATTATTTTTAAAACAATCAACATATTGTTAAATAGTTCATACGATTGATAATTTTTTCATGTGACTGAAAATGTGTCAGATTGAGACTCAAATCCAAAACCTTTGGCCTTCATTACTTATGCTCTTCCAATTGAGCTATCTCGACTAAATCCCAAAAAACACAATATTGACCGTGAATGTGTTACATGGGATATCACACAGAGATCAAAATTGAAAAGTGCATTAACAAGTGGTTTCAATTTTGAGATTTTATTGATGCAAATACATTAAGGCTAGGCCTAAAGGTTTTAGATTATGTAAAATATATATGCACGGAGAAGAACATATTATTAAATTGTAGAAAATATTGCATTCAAAAATCTCACAGCATATAAACAACACAACAAAGCCATTGAGTTTATAATGTTTATACTAAACATAAATATACGGATAGGAAGACCGTCTAAAAAGTTAGATTGTGTAATTTTTTTAAAAGTGTTTTTTTTTTTTTTTTTTTTTTTTTTTTTTTTTTTTTTTTTACTTTAAACAATGTCACAACATGAATATTTACCTCATTTGAAACGATTTTGTAATTAGCCATATGTCTGATATGAAATATCTATACGATCAACGATTGAGAAATTAAAGGTCAGCAATCGATAATGTATTCTAACACCCTGTATATAATATTCATCATAAAAGGACTTTAACATAATTTTTGCTCACAAATGATAGTATTGACGTTAAATGCAATTTATATGTGAACAATTTTTTCAGCATTTGAGAATGGAAAACTAATCTAATTTATCCATTTTATTTTCTTATTCATCTTTGTGTTGTAGCACACTATATGGCCAAAGATGACCGGCCACTTGCGATTTTAGACGTTTTGTTAAATATCTAAAAAATATACGAGGCATTATCCTGAATTTCTAAGTGTGTAAACAAAATAATACAATTCATACATTTCCGTGAAGTTTTTTCATCGAAGCTTCATATGGGTCTGCCAACAAATAGAAAAATAACGACTATCTTTTGGATAAACCTGTCAAAACTAATGTAGCAAAAGATTTCGGTTCGAAAGCTTTTTTTTTAATTAAATAAGAAATGTTAATTTATAGAATTTATCATTATTTCTAATTTAAAAATTAAATTAAAATTTATTATTAATAGACTCAATACTCATACGTGCTGGCAATGAACCAAATATCTCCCTCTGTTTTATACGTTCGCGGGGAATTCACACACAAAATATGCTTACTAGACATACGAAAATTATTTCTTAAAAAATGATGAATAATTTAGTATAAATTGAAGTATTTTCTGACAGTATTGGGTGTTTTAATATGGATATATAGCCGACTGGATCAATTTATGCTTCGAAGAGTGATACGGGCACAGGTAGATAACGCAGAATTCCTGAAGTGAAAAAAACAATATTATGCACAGTAGAAGGATGTCGTTAGAAAATCCCGATAACTCTTAGACATGTGCGGGGTGCGAGATATGGCCTTGAGCAGCCAGATACATGAAATGCATGTCGGCGTAATGATATGTGTGAATGATGTAGGTTGTTCGAAATCTATGCAGGGAAAGACGATTCAAGACGGCAAAGCGACTTTAACTATCGAATTCAACAGATCACTCAACTTTCTCGATGCTTCATTTCCACCCCCATAAGAAATGTGCTTACTAAAATCTCCTCTGCCCGCTTTTACGTTTTTGACAGAAAATTTTGAATCACCCTGTATATATGCATATATAATTGGGATCAATTCTATGCGGCACTTCATGCAGAATTCCATTATACAAAGGCGATACACACACATACAATAACCCAGACGCATGCACTGCTAATCGGCATTTTGCAAAACCCGTTTATCGGGATCTCTGTCACCGAAAATATGGAAATCTATCAAAACTTGAAGTCGAAAAAAATTTCGATTGCAATAATTGATTCTGTTATTAATAAAACACTCTAAAAAATCATACAACTACTAAACAAAATTGGTGACAGCCTTGCTGTCTCCATTTTATTCAGTAATTTAACACATATAATTGGTGATACATAAAATCAATATGTGATATCACACCAGTTATTACACTATTTTAAATTACACAAGTATATAAGCTAAATTACTCCATAAAATTGATCCATCATCTCATTTTATGGAGTGATGTTCGTTACATATTTTTTTTTACAGTGAAGAAAATAATTGTAACAGAATCTTTACACTTTATTCTCCCAAAATTACACTTTAAGTACTTTAAACCTCCTTCGAATTGATCTCTAGTTTTAGTTTAATTTTCCTCTCGTATATGTAACGTTATATTATAAAATCCTGGGGTCAATCCATTTCAAGTGGTCCAGAAAATATTTTTTTGGTCGCTCGACCATTTTTAAAAAATCTGAAATTTTTTGTACAACAACCCTAACATGACTGAAGTTCAAAATGACCGTTCTTTTAATTTTACTATTTTTTGTTTGTGCATGGCGGCCATCTTTGTTTCATCGTGTGCAGCGATTTTCTCAGATACTAGGATACACAAAATTGTAACTATCTCGTCTTCTATTTTCCCAATTGAAATGGGGTTTGCAGCATTTTGTTCAAAACAAAATAGGCTAAATATACAGTGATAGAAAAATTTTGAAAAATAAATTTTTACAGGTGAAATTTTAGCACAAAATGTACGATTTTTTCTAAAATCTATCCGTTTGCAAGAGGAAAATTTTCATGCAAGAGCAACTGTCAACC
Organism: Maratus speculifer; assembly: GCA_964019185.1. Classification (NCBI taxonomy): domain Eukaryota; kingdom Metazoa; phylum Arthropoda; class Arachnida; order Araneae; family Salticidae; genus Maratus; species Maratus speculifer. Next base: position 41,628,821 of record OZ025299.1, on the reverse strand, counting down.
TTACACAATTTTTTCTACAAATAAGTCAAAAGTGCGTGTACTCATACACCAAGTCCCAGATTTTGGAGTTAATTTCTCTTTGCGAAAAAAATTCCGAAATTCGTCAAAAATTTCAAAAATCGCACTTTTTAGGCTTTGATATCTCTGGTGGGGCACGAGATAAAAATCTGAAATTTTGGCCTGCGATAGTATTGTGTTGTAGCGTTATGTACAAAAAATTTCAAGAAGGAGATTTGACTACAAGCTGAGATATGACATGGAAAATATGTGAAAACAATACTGTCAAACTATTGTAAACCTACTATGTAATTGTTCAACAAGACTGTCAACCTTGCACAATTTTTTCTACAAATAGGTTAGAAGTGTGTGTACTCATACACCAAGTCCCATATCTGGGAAATGATTTCTCTTTCCGAAAAAAATTCCGAAATTCGTCGAAAAATTTCAAAAATCGCACTTTTTAGGCTTTGATATCTCTGGTGCAGCACGAGATAAAAATCTGAAATTCTGGCCTTTGATAGTATTATGTAGTAGTGTTATGTACAAAAAATTTCAAGAAGGAGATTTGACTACAAGCTGAGATACAGTGATTAAAGAAATGTTAAGAAATGCTATTATGAGTACTTTAGGAGAAATGAGATTAGTCTCTTTTATTACAATATTTACCCAGAAAATATCATTTGTTGAAAACAGTTAAATAATAAGCATTTAATTTACAAAATACTATATATGCTCAACAAACAGCTTAACAATATTTACGAGAGATGTTATGAGTTCGACCAGTTACTGTTATCAGTCCATCAGGCTGTTCTTTCTAAAAATTTTATTTGAAGCCCCCCCCCCAAGTCTTGTCATCCCTTGTTAACTTGAATGAAATTCTCTAGGTTTAATAATTGAAGCCATGTCAACTGGATCAGTTTCAATTCATTGTCTGTAATTTACTTTTCCTGAAATGTGTTCCGAGTAAAATTGTTGCAATAGCATTTCTAGTAGATTTGTTCATCTGGACAAATAGTGTATTGGCTTAGCATACATTCTGAATTGTTTAAATCACACAGAAGCATTTGAAAAAGATATTTTTAACTAACATTTAACTTTGTACCATAAATAATTAATTAAAAATTTTGGAGGTATGAACAATTACATAGTATTTTACAATAGTTTGGCAGTATTGTTTTCACATATTGTCCATGTCATATCTCAGCTTGTAGTCAAATCTCCTTCTTGAAATTTTTTGTACATAACACTACTACATAATACTATCAAAGGCCAGAATTTCAGATTTTTATCTCGTGCTCCACCAGAGATATCAAAGCCTAAAAAGTGCGATTTTTTAAATTTTCGACGAATTTCGGAATTTTTTTCGGAAAGAGAAATCATTTCCCAGATATGGGACTTGGTGTATGAGTACACACACTTCCAACCTATTTGTAGAAAAAATTGTGCAATGTTGACAGTCTTGTTGAACAATTACATAGTAGGTTTACAATAGTTTGACAGTATTGCTTTCACATATTTTCCATGTCATATCTCAGCTTGTAGTCAAATCTCCTTCTTGAAATTTTTTGTACATAACGCTACAACACAATACTATCACAGGCCAAAATTTCAGATTTTTATCTCGTGCCCCACCAGAGATATCAAAGCCTAAAAAGTGCGATTTTTGAAATTTTTGACGAATTTCGGAATTTTTTTCGCAAAGACAAATTAACTCCCAGATCTGGGACTTGGTGTATGAGTACACGTACTTTTGACTTATTTGTAGAAAAAATTGTGTAAAGTTAACAGTTTCCCTTGCATGAAAATTTTCCTCTTGCAAACGGATAGATTTTGGAAAAAATCGTAAATTTTGTGCTAAAATTTCACCTGTAAAAATTTATTTTTCAAAATTTTTCTTACACTGTATATTTAGCCTATTTTATTCTGAACAAAATGATGCAAACCACATTTCAATTGGGAAAATAGAATACGAGATAGTTACAATTTTGTGTATCCTAGTATCTGAGAAAATCGCTGCACACGATGAAACAAAGATGGCCGCCATGCACAAACAAAAAATAGTAGAATTAAAATAACGGTCATTTTGAACTTCCATCATGTTAGGGTTGTTGTACAAAAAATTTCAGATTTTTTAAAAATAGTCGAGCGACCAGTGCTGGACCACTTGAAATGGATTGACCCCTGTTATTTTGAAAATCGGAAATAGTAACCGTTGCAAATTACCAAAATTCCATTTAATGTTATACTCTCTCCTACTCAGAAATTCATATAAAGTTTTCCTGTTTGATAAGCTGTAGTTCATATCATATCGCATGTAGTTTGCACAGTATCTCATAATGGCAAGAACTGTGATTATTTGTTGATGCCTCGTAATTTCGTATCATCCTAGTTGGATATTACAATTTAGCAAACAAGATGCTTACATTAGAGATGTATCTCTCCTCCAATAAGCGTGTGCGTGCGTATATTCTAAATAAACCGAAGGTTGTTTCCTTATTTTTAAAAAATATCTTTATACTATTTGAATTTATATCAAGCGTTAAAATAAGTTCTCTTTTTCAGAAAAAAATTCCTAAAATTTTAGTATTAAAGAAGAAGACCATTTAATTTTTTTTTTAAGTTTTTTTTTTTTTTTTTTTCAGCCTTGTTTATTTTGGAAAGAAGAGCATAATACCGACCTTAAAGGGAGTAAAATATTGCTATACACTTTTTTAAATCATTTTTATGATAAAATTTGTGGGGAACTTTTGAAATCACGATAGAATTAAATTTTAGAGGTTTTTTTTGTATAATAAGATATTTCTAACACTGCACGCATCATATTTTGAAAACTAAGTAACATAGAAAATTAATATTTCGTATAATATTACCCTTTATAGATCTTTATAACTTCTACATATTTTTAAGCAAGTACCTGTAATATATATATATATATATATGTGTGTGTGTGTGTATATATATATATATATATATATATATATATATATATATATATATATATATATATATATATATAAATTTTTGTATATATAAACCCAAAGTAACTCAGATTTTACCAAAAAAAACAGTTCTGTAAAACTAGTATTATAGTATCTGCAGTATAATGAACATTAAAAAGAATTACCATTAAAAAACAATTGACTTAAGGGAAAGAAAATATGGATAAAGAAAAGAAAATATGAATATACACCAATTAAAACCGGTTTTCTGATAAAATTTGTGGGTATCTACTGAAATAACGATAAATTTTAAATCAGACGATAAAGTTTTTAATCAGATCGAAAATAGTAACCGTTGCAAATTACCAATATTGCGTTTAACGCAGTACTCTCTCCTACTCAGAAATTCATATAAAGTTTGCCTGTTTCATAAGCTGCAGTTTATATCATATCGCATGTAGTTTGCAGAGTATGTCATAACGGCAGGAACTGTGATTATTTATTGATACCTCGTAATTTCATATCATCCTAGTTGGATATTAGAGTTCTGCAAACAAGATACTTATATTAGAGATGCACCTCTTTTCCAATAAGCGTGTGCGTGCGCGTATTCAAAATAAATCGAAGCACGTGCACTTATTTTTCAAAAATATATTTATAATATTTGAATTTCTATCACACACTAAAATGAAATTTTCGTTTTCTGAAAAAAATTTAAAAAATTAAGCATTAAGGGGATGATTACCATAAAGCTTTTGAAAAAAGTCAAATTTTTCTCCCTTGTCTTCTTTGAAAGAATGGCACATTATCGAAATTAAGGGGGGGGGGGAGGAGGATTTGGGTATATGCCTGTTAAAACTTGTTAAATTAACTAGTCTGTAATATTACACAGGTTATTACACTATTTTAAATTGGACTGTTATATAAAATAAATTACTCCATAAAATTGAGTTATCATGCTTTCACCCTTTTTGTTGAGTAACGTTCGTTGCATAATATATTTAAAGTGAAAAAATAATTGCAACTAAAATATTTCTTTTATTTTTTCCAAAATCACACATTTGTTGCTTTAAACCTCCTTTCATTCGTGTCTTCGAATACATGTCCTCTTTTAAATAATTGGCCTTTAGTTTTAATTTAATTCTCCTCTCCTATCTATAATATTATTATAAAATCCTGTTATTTTGAAAATCAGAAATAGTAACCGTTACAAATAGCGATATTGCGTTTAATGCTATACTCTCTCCTACTCAGAAATTCATATAAAGTTTTCCTGTTTGATAAGCTGCAGTTTACATCATATCGCATGTAGTTTGCACAGTATCTCATAACGGCAGGAACTGTGATTATTTGTTGATACCTCGTAATTTCGTATCATCCTAGTTGGATATTACAATTCTGCAAACAAGATGCTTATATTAGAGATGAATCTGTCTTCCAATAAGGATGTACGTGCGCGTATTCTAAATAAACCAAAGGTTGTTTCCTTATTTTTCGAAAATGTTTTTATAATATTTGAATTTCTAGTAAACATTCAAATAAAAATATGTTTTTTTTCTTTTTTAATTCTAAAATTACACAATTACGGAGAAAGACTACCTTAAAACTTTTTAAAAAGGTCTATTTTTTCTCCCTTGTCTATTTTAAAACGAAAAGCACATTACCGAATTTAAAGGAAAAGAAATTATGACTATACACCAATTAAAACAAGTTTTATGATTAAATTACTAGGTACCTACTGAAATAAAGATAAATTTTAATTTTAAAGTATGTTTTTAATCAGATCGAAAATAGTAATCGTTGTAAATTACCGATATTTCGTTTAACGCTATACTCTCTCCTACTCAGAAATTCATATAAAGTTTTCCTGTTTGATAAACTGTAATTTATACCATCATACCCCATGTAGTTTGCGCAGTATCTCATAACGGCAGGAACTGTGATTATTTGTTGATACCTCGTAATTTCGTATCATCCTAGTTGGATATTACAATTCTGCAAACAAGATGCTTATATTAGAGATTCATCTCTCTTCCAATAAGCCTGTGCGTGCGCATATTCTAAATAAACCGAAGGGTAATTTCTTATTTTTCAAAAATACCTTTATAATATTTAAATTTTTATCTCAGATTAAAATGAAATTTTCTTTTTCTGAAAAAAGTTCTAAAAGTTAAGTATTAATGGGATGATCACCATAAAACTTTTTAAATTTTTCTCCCTTGTCTGATTTGAAAGAATGGCACATTATCAAACTTAAGGGGGGGGGGGGCGGATTTGGCTATACTGCTACTAAAACCTGTAAATTAAACTAATTTGTAATATTACAGTGGTTATTACACTATTTTAAATTGCAGTATCATATAAACTAATTTACTCCTTAAAATTGAGTCATCATGCTGCCACACTTTTTGTGGAGTAACGTTCGTTGCATAATTTATTTAAAGTAAAAAAATAATTGCAACAAATATCTTTCTTTTATTTTTTCCAAATTCACACATTTGTTACTTTAAACCACCTTTCATTCGTGTCTTCAAATACATGTCCTTTTTTTAAATAATTCATCTCTAGTTTTAGTTTAATTTTCCTCTTTTATATATAATAATGCATTATAAAATCCTGTTATTTTGAAATTCTTAAATAGTAACCGTTGCAAATAGAGATATTGCGTTTAATGCTATACTCTCTCCTACTCAGAAATTCATATAGAGTTTTCCTGTTTGATAAGCTGCAGTTTATATCATATCGCATGTAGTTTACACAGTACCTCATAACGGCAGGAACTGTGATTATTTGTTGATACCTCGTAATTTCGTATCATCCTAGTTGGATATTACAATTCTGCAAACAAGATGCTTATATTAGACATGAATCTCTCTTCCAATAAGCATGTGCGTGCGCGTATTCTAAATAAATCGAAGGATGTTTCCTTATATTTCAAAAATATCTTTCTAATATTTGAATTTTTGTCAAATATTAAAAAAAATTCTCTTTTTCTGAAAAAAATTCTAAAATTTGAGTATTTAGAATGGGGGTTGGAGAACAGATTAATACTTTTTAAAATGTCTATTTTTCCTCCCTCGTCTATTTTGAAATATTAGCACATTACCGAACTTAAAGGGGAAAAAATATGGCTAGGCGCCTGTTAAAACCGGTTTTATGATAAAATTTGTAGGGAACTTTTAAAATCAAGATATAATTAAATTTTAAAGTTTTTTCTTTTCCTATCACCTCTTTCTAACATTGCGCGCATCATATTTCGAAAGTTAAATTACATACGGACTTATAATTAAGGACCATAGAAACTGAAAATTTTGTATTATATTATGTTTTAGATATCTTTATAAATTCTACCTATTTTTAAATAAGTACCTATAATTTTTTATTGAAGTCCATATTTCTGATTTATAAATACATTATTTTTATTGAAATTTTGACATAGGTTTTGCGTTTTATATTTTAATTTTGTGCAGAAAACTAATTTCATCTGTAAACTAATAAATAAAGTATGATATTGTAAGACTATATACACATGCATTATTAATTGGATATATCGAAAATATTTTTTCATAGCATTGCACGTAATACATGTATTTCATCGAAACCTTTAATTAGCATGTGTTAATTAAACTAAATTTGAATTATGTATCATTAAAATTATTTAAAGGCATACATATAACAAAAATTTGGTCAAATTATTCTTAAAATGATTAATTGAAGAGTTATTTACCGCTCCATATTTTTTTAATATTGTGTTAAAGTCAAACAACATCAATCAGCTGAAGGTGATATGAATCCTTTAAATTAATTTTATCTGAATTCAATCTGATTTTTTATGGCTATATTTTGTATTTATTTCGCTTTTTCGAGGCCGTTGCTATACTTTTCACTGCTGGTTTAGATATCTTATTATGCGTCCGAAATAGTCCTTTTTATGCAAACGTTTGGCTAATTCTGGCTTCATCATTACTCTTTAAAATAACTTTCTTATATTATGAAGAAAAACTAGGAGTGACATGTGTCAGGATATATATTTTTTTCATTGACTTAATTTTTGTGATTACGATTTGTCGGAAATCATTTTTATGATCATTCCTGATTTCTTATCAGAAATAAATCGTAATTCTAGTGTCTACTTAGTATTACCCTTGAAAACGAACCAGGTACCACTACTTCCAATAATATTCGTATTTGTTCCTATATTACTAACTCATCTTGTCCTGTTTAAGTTTCCTTTAATTTTGGGTTATTCTATATTCATTGTTTATTTTGAACTGTAGTAATGTATAATGGCTATATATAAAAATATATATTAATGCGACTTTTTCAATGAAAAAATGGGAGTTGATTTTTGCGTTGCTTCAAACTCATTCTGAATTTTCATCGTGTTCGACATGGATTTTTACGTGAGTCTCATGTCTGATTGATTTTGACTACTATGAAAATTAAGAAGAAAGAAAAACCTCGCTTAGTTCAGAATAACAATGTGAACGTGAAAATAAAAATCCCAAATTTACTAAGTGGTGTAAATACAGGGTGGTTATAAATTAACGTGAGGTGTTCAGAGCCCTCTAGCGAGTAAAGTATTGGACTAAAAATAACCAAATTTCATCACCATGCATAGTACACCATGGGATTTCAAATTCTTAAAAATAAATTAATTAAATTAAAAAAGAAAAAAGTTGCCACTAGGGACAATTTTAGCGTTGTTTACCGACTAAAATGCATTAATTTGCATAAAATCCGTTCTGTGTAGAGATTATGAGTATAAAAGGAAAGAATGGGAGAGTTTTCATCATTATCAGCTCTCACCATCCGGGATAATGCTTTGCTACACTCTCAAAAAAACTTCCGTCTTTTCACAGAAAATGCACTGGCAGCACTGCTGCCAGAAATTGTCTGTATATTGACGATTTTCTGTTTATTTTTTTCTCTGTCAAAAGAAGAAAAATATCCGTCACTTGAAAAAAATCAATGCGGAAGAGGCGGGGATCGAACCAAGGACCCCAGGATTACAAGACCAACGCTAATCCACGGCGCTACGGCTGCTCATGATGATTGTGCGTCAAAATAGAACCCTTCATTTCATATGGGTGTGGGTTGGTGTATTTCGTTAAAAAGCTTTTAATTATGCAGTTAATCTCGGAAAGATTTCATCTTTAATGAAACTGTGGCTGGGTCTTTTTTACGTTTAGTATTAATATAGTATAAAAATGGGAATTTTAAATATATTACGTAGAATGTTAGAGAAAAAACATGGATGTTCTATTTGTGAGAATTTTTGAACGAATAAAGAAAGTAATTGTTATTTATTTTTAAATTCGAAAACATTTTTGTCTTTTAAAACTAAATTAGACATTTTAATCAACAGAATATTTTTGTTTTTCATTTTAAAAATAAATTCGAACTTATTACTAACAGACCCAATGCGCATGCGTGCTGGATATAAACGGAAACTTTTCCTCATTTTTCGACGCTCGGAATGAACTCACAGAACAAATACGTTTTCTGGGAGAACAGAAATTATTTGTGAAAAAATAACGATAACTTAGTGTATATTGACGAATTTTTCTGACAGTGTAGTCAAGCTGTGTTATCAGCAGAACGAGAATTGCAATGCTGCTCTTCATGAATTTCGCCGATTGAAGAATGGGCGAAAAGGACCAATGAGCATAACAAATTTACAAAAGATGATAAATCGATTTGAAACTACGTGGCAATAAGGCAAGGATGCAAAGTGACTGCTCAATAACAAGTTAACGTAGTTGTAACTGCTATTGTCGAACAAGAGATGAAAAATGTGCTGGCTACCATCAGTGCTCGAGCAGTATCTCAGCAGTATAAAATTGATCTGTACTGTATTTTTTGACATTTAATCATTCAACAATTACACTAATACACTCTTGGTGCGCTAAAATTGCCCACTAATGGCGATTTTGTGTGTGTGTGGGGGGGGGGGGGGAGCATGATCTCGTAAGGTTAGAGCCATCGCAAAGCAGTTGGTCTGAGAATGATGAGAACTCTCCCAGCCTTTTCTTTGAAGCCATTACTCATGATCGCTACACAGAACTGATTTTATGCAAACTAATGCATTTTAGTCTATAAACAACGCTAAAATTGCCCCTAGTGGCATTTATTTTTTTTATTTTTATTTATTTTTATTTTTTTTTTATTTTTTTTATTTATTTTTTTTTTTTTAAGAATTCGAAATCCCATGGTCTACTATGTATGCTGATCAAATTTGGTTATGTTTCACCCAAAACTTTACTTGCTAGAGGGCTCTGAACCCCTCAAGTTAATTACTAACCACCCTGTAAGTTAATGTTCAAAATGTCCTTTCGCGACACTTGCAAAAACACCATAGTAACTTAGAAATTTTTTAAACATAAACTATACATTAAAAAGAAAAAAAAATATTTTTACATTAATGTGATTTTTTTAGAATATAATAACATTGTTGAAACAGTTAAAATATGTAGAAAAGCAGCCCCACGCATGATATAGAATGACTTAATATAGTATAGCGGCTATCAATGAAAACTTTGTATCTGATATTTGTGTTGAATCCACAAATATCATATTGCACTTTTAATTTTTTTTTTAATGTGAAATAACAGAAAAGCTATGGGTAATCAATTATCTTAAGTCGTATGTAGAATTACAGAGATTAGAAAAACAGAGATTCTGTTAAATAACAGAGAATTTATTAAGTAAATTTACAAAGGACTCCGTAAATTAACATTGCTAAAAATACACAAGACTCTGTAAATTTATTTTTAATGATAATAATTTAATTTAGTTTTAAAAAATTACTAAAGAACACAATATTCAGAGAGCCTCAAAGAGTTAAAATTTTGTTAAAATTTTTAAAGAGTTTTAATTTAATTTTATAAAAGAGTTTAAATTTCGCAAAGATTAAATTTTGACTGCTTTATGATTTAATTTTTACACACTTTTTTTTCTAGTCCTCCTGGGGTCTGAACCCAAGACCTCAGAACAGAAGAAAGACTCCATATTGACTGAGCTATGGGAACAGTTGCTGTTGTGTACAATGTACATCTGTTATCATTCAGTGGGATATTCAGTCATCTATTGTGATTTTTAAAGATTTTGCTTCAAATACATTCAAAAGAAAATTCATAAAAGGTTTATTTTAATTTATTTCAGACCGGTGCATAATACCTATTACTATTTTTAATCAATTTTAATTTTTTAATAGTTTATGTAATAAATAAAAAAGTCAACGGATTTTTTTTCAATGAAATTTTTTTTTTATTTTAATTCATTTTATACAACAATAATGTTAAAGAGGATTTTTCGAAATTGTGGCCCATTATCTATTTCTAAGGCATTTAATTTTTTAAAAGAAATTTTTAGTAGGAAATGAAAGAAAAATAAACAGAAAAAATTGCAAATTGAATGTCGATAGAAATCCCCACTGAGTCAACAGGTTTATTTTTCCCTTTTTAAATTATTTTACCTTAAAAAATATATATATACAAAAATATAATATATATAAAAATATATATATAAACATTATATATTATTAACCCCTTGGGGACGAGCGACTGGTTTACGTGCCACTTAAAATTCTCAGAATCTTTCATTATTTCCAACAGTTATTTTTTATTATCTTTTTTTATCATTTTTGAAGTAAAATTTTGATATCTGGTGATTTGGTTTGATATAGTTTGTTTCTCTTCTCGACAAATTTATTACATCTCCAAGTATGAGATATTGTTTTTGCATTGCGATTTTTCTCCAGCATTTGTTTTATTGATATATTTGCTTTCTTTACTTCAAAGCTTTCATGTTCTGAAGTTTTTCCCCTGTTTTCTTTATATTCATAATTGAGTTTCCTTACATATTCTTAGTAATTATATTCCGATAATTTTCTTTCAACCCGAAATAATCACAAAACAGGGTTACTTAAATTTTCTCAATAATTCGCTAGACTAAACAGGTAAATCTAAACGAACCATGAACTAATCTAATTTTATATTCAAGGACACTGTTACTTTACTTTTCATATTTTTCTTAATCTCCTATCGTTTGGATTTCTGAGAATTTTTTTTTTTCTTTTGTATACGTGTGTTCAAGAATTCCCAATTTTTATTTTGAAATTAAGCAGTTGTTATGTCACTTCTACATATATATTTTTTTAAGTATACAACTTCACATTTGTAATCATTATTATTTCTGCTTGAGAGTGTGTAAAACAACGTAATTCGTGTATGAAAATTGATTAGTTACATTGTTAATTAAACTAATTTGGATAAATGCTAAAAGTGTTATAATTAAATAACGTATTTGACTGCCTTCTCCTAACCCGCTCCCTTGCATTACTTTTTCCTGATTTAATGTGTTGCAAAAGTTGCAATATAAATCGTATTTTTAATTACAAAAATCGGATAATATTATTAGTTCATGTAATTGTTCAGATAGTTTTTATGCGTGAAATACTTAATTAAATAATACATGTAAAAGTATTACTATTAAATAACTGTAATACAATATTCATAATTAGGAAATAATAAAAAACAAAAAATTGCTAAAATTAAATTAGTTCATATGAGCATAGTTAAATATTATGATGTAGAGCATTAATAGAGTATGAAAACAAGTTTAAAATTAATCAGAAAAATATACTGCGGAAAACATTAGGAATAATTTTTTTAACGCCTTAAAACACCAGGTACTGTATAAATTAAATTCAAAGTGTATTTTATGAAAGATACATGTACATAATTTAAAGTTTAATTTTTCCAAAAGCTCATTTATGTGCTACTATCTCATAAAATATAATATTTATGTAACGAAAACGATTTAAGCTTCAACAGCTATTATTAAATATTATTATTATGTAATTTTCAAACAGCCAGAGAGATATTTAGGGAAGACAGTTTCACAGTTTTTTTTTTTTTAATTTTCAACACAGTTGAAAAAATTTTATAGTTTCTTTTGCCTGTTCGTATTTCCGAACTCTAAGTCCCGTATATATACCCGTATCTCCCTGAATATTTTGTACGTTGTTGCCGTTTAATATAGAATTATCCCTATTAAAAAGCAAAGTGTTATTATTCATTTAGAAGGACGGTCAAAATTAATGAGTTATATTATAGTCAAAGGGAAAATATTGTTTAATTTTAATGATGTTAGACCATTTCAAACTTAATGCACTTTATATGCCTTTATGAAGTGCACTAAAACATGCACTCGGCTGAAAATAGGATTCGATGCAAGGCAATTGTTATTCATTTAATTCAGATTTTTTATCAGTGTAAATCTGTATCTGTTACATGAATTTTTGTTGTTGCCGTTACATATAAAGTTCTATGAATCCCAGTTTCCTAGAAAACTTTTAATAACGTCACAGATATTTTTTACAGTAACAGAAACATTGTGAGTGTGTATACCTTTTCATGTGTTACTCGTGTTTGTACCTCATATATTTTTAAGTAACCAGTCTTTTGAAAATCAACTAAACATTTAGGCTAACCCTGTATACACGTTGGCATTAAACTTAGTATCAGTTAATGCTTGAATGCAGAAAGATATTATTAAGCAGGAATATATTATTGCACTGTAAAAAAACAATCTGTAAAGTTACTAAACGTTTTTTAGGAAACTGAAATTCCGAGAACTTTTCATGAAATGGAAACAGCAAAAATTCATGAAAAAGAGTCAATTACATGAACTTTTCCTGTTATAATTATATTAAATGTTCTAAGAATCCCAGTTTCCTAGAAAAAGTTTAGTAATTTTACAGATTTATTTTTACAGTGTACTTTTCGATATAACTTATATATATATCGTATCATCTTTTTTTTTTTTCCCCTACAAGAATTATTTCGCAAACATTCGTGTCAAATCAGTTACGCATGCCTTATAATTTATACTAATTAAAAAGGAAGACGGAATAGAAAACACGTGGAAAGAATTAACATTTTCGTAATCCTTAAAATACTCCTAAATTTTGAGAGGTAGGACATAAAAACAGCTAATTAAGAACTTTAAGTAATGTACATTTTAATTAAATATTTGAAGAGTAGACGATGAAAAAATTCGGTTGATAAATTTTAGAAAATTTAAAAAAATGCTTGTTGTTAACAAACACAAATACAATTCGGAGAAGAAGTGGCATGAATAATTAGTTTCAATTTTGCGAATTAACTCTGATTAATTATACCAATTTAAGTAAATCTAATAACAAATATGTATGTATATAAGATTAAATCTTTTGAGTCAGGAAGTTTTCGTTAGGAAAAAGGCAGATTTTAACAGTGATAAACCTTTTTTGCTTCAGACCTTTATGGATGTTAAAGGTTAGTTGTTTTCAGTTGTGCACAAGATATTATATTGCAAAATTTTTGAAGTAATAATTTTTAAGAATATAATAAATATAAGATTTAACCTGGGGTTGAAGAATATTGGTGCCAACCATTTTTATGTGTACTCGTAATTATATAAATATATTGCACCTACAGTCGTCAATTGGTCCTTCAATCAGTCTATTTGTCTGTCTGTCCAAATGTAACAGCTCAAAAAATTCCCAACCAAATTATTTGAAATTTTTACATACAATTTTTGCAGACTTCTATTGAGTCATTTAATTTTTTTTTTTTTTTTTTTTTTTTTTAAATCGAATCAAAACACAAAAAGATATTAATAAGGGTTTTCTACATTGTATTGAATCCTATCATACATCATTAATTCAATGATATTCCATAACAGATCAGGATTTTAAGTTGCCATGGTTATTACGTCCTAAATAACATGGAACAATATTATTTTCCAATCGCTGAATTTAATATGTATAATAGTAATAAATGCTATATTAATGAATTTTGCATAAGAGTGCAACAGCTACTCCACCGAGATCTAAATATTTATAAAACTAGTTATAGTATGAACGGACCTCCGGATTTGCCACATTTGACGTACCATTTTCGACTTACTTATACTATTATTGAAAACTCTAATACACACACACACACACACACATATATATATACTACCTTTAATACATATATATATAAGACCTTAAATACAGATTATAACATATATTATAACACACATATAACCACAGCAAAAACAATTTTCTATGGAAAATATAATTATGAAAACAAAATTTTGAAATTTATTAAAAAAAAAAAAAAAAAAAAAAAAAAAAAAAAAAAAAACTTTTGTATTAATTGCAAGCAGGAGTTGAAGAAATCACCAATAATTTCACTAACTGCAACATTTTTTTTTTTTTTTTTTTTTTTTTGTTATTCTGATAATTTTAGTAGTTTAAGCACGTAGTTCGATTACATGTATTTTAAAATTGCGTTTTGTTTATATTTCTTTATTATTCCATTTTAGTTAAATATGGTTAAAATTTTAATTTCATTATTGAATAGTATCCTCAAGAGAACACTGATATTTTTATATTGTTTTAACTGCAAGTAGATTACCTTCCGTAATCGAATTTCACTCGAAAAGGATATTTTCTTAAAAGTATACAGAGTTCTCGAAAAGGGTAGAAATAATTCGATCGAACGAGTTGACTTTATGTATTTTAAATCAAGATGAGTTATTTAGATAAGCAATTAAATCAATATGAGTAAAACGTTTAAAAATAAATCATTCACCATCCAATAAATTACAGATATTTCCTGAGAAGCCAAATCCATTCTTTCATTTTAAGGGTGTAAGTACAATAGAATATTTTAAAATTATTTTTACAAATTATTATTCATTATCCGAATTAAAAAAATATTAAACGTATTTTCCAGGTTTTTTTTAACACCAACAAATTCCCGCCAACAATACCCTGCAATAATAGTCATTATGATCGAAATCTTTTTGTATAATTTCAAGAAAGCTGTAAACATTTCCTTCATTAATGACTTCTACAGCAGGTTATTTCTTTAATCAAGTAAGAATTTGAAAGTCTTAGAAAAAATTGGAAAATAAGTTTAATAGTTTGTTGATTCACCTAATAAGTAATAATTTGTAAAGTGATTTGTGAAAATATTTTGCAGAATAATTTGTAAAAATAATTTTAGAATATTGTATTTTACGTAACATACATTTAAAAAATTAAAATTCTTACATAATTACGAACGAGCTCAATAATGTCAATTCATTAGCATAAAATTGGCGTAGGTTGAAATAACAGTAATAATAAAAGAACGTTGTCACTGCGAATGAAAATAAATATTATGAAAACAATTTTCTCTAGTAGAAGTACCTAAAAAATCGGCTCCATAGCATTTTACCATCATCATTCTCTTTCAGGGGTCGTGAATGCATGTTATAGGACCTCATTAATAATGTACGTCCTGGAACTTGATTTTCTGTACTCTCAGCAGCAATTAAGGAGAGATTTATAACTCCATGCTTCTCACTTTCACAACATCTAAAGGCTTTCACCAGGGTGTTCTTTTTCGTTCCCGTGTCACTCACTCCAGTTTTTTTCCTGTTTTTCTCTTCGAAGTTATCAGGGGACAACGTTCATTTCAGAGATTCCGTGCATGCTTCGCACATTCGATTCCTCCTGGAATGTCCGTAGGTTTTGAGGTAGCTATTGAATACACAGAAGTCACTTAACATTGCTATGTATTGCCTTAATAAAACGGGAGGAGGTGGGAGTTTAAAAGTAAAGAAAGGTGAAACTGTGTTTAAGAGTCTCTAGTTTTAAAAATGAACCCGTACAGGGAATTAGATATAAGATAAGGGAAATGTGTGTAAAATGAAGACCGAGTGTAAATTTAAAGAGAGACTCGCTTTTTTCCCCTCTGCTTTTTACAGAATTTTTCAACGGTGTAGGTGAAGTTTCTAATTTTGAAGTTTATTTTTTGAAAAATAGAATTCAAAATTGATAGTCAAAATATTTTCGTTGTTAATTTTTATTAAAAGTAAATTTACATATGACTTAAAGAACATATGGCATTAAAAGGAAAAAAAAAAGCAAGCAAATGACGGTTCAAAATTAAAAAATTATTATTTAAAAAATGGAATTCAAAAACAATGTTTAAAATATTTTCGCTAATAATTTTTATTAAAAACAATTAATTATTAAAAAATGACATTAAAAAATAATGAGCAGATGACGGTTTAAATTCTAAGAATATTATTAGATAAATGGAGTTCAAAAATACCGTTCAAAATATTTTCGCTACTAAATTTTATCAAAAATAAATTAATTATTAACAACTGCACTTGAAAAACAGCGAGTAAATGATGATTCTAATTTTAAAATTGATTTTATGAAGAAAAGCGTTAAAACATATTTTTCTCAAAATATTTTAAGCATTATTTTTATTAAAAATAGACTAATCATCAAGAAAGGGATCATTACGAATAAAAATAAATATTTTGAAGACATTTTTCTCTGGTAGAAGTACCTAAAAAATCGGCTCTATAGCATTTTACCATCATCATTCTCCTTCCGGGGTCGTGAATGCATGTTATAGGACCTCATTAATAATGTACGTCCTGGAATTTGATTTTCTGTACTCTCAGCAGCAATTAAGGAGAGATTTATAACTCCATGCTTCTCATTTTCACAACATCTAAAGGCTTTCACCAGGGTGTTCATTTTCGTTCCCGTGTCACTCACTCCAGTTTTTTCCCCCGTTTTTCTCTTCTCAGTTATCAGGGGACAACGTTCTTTTCAGAGATTCTGTATATGCGTGGCACATTCGATTCCTTTTGGAATGTCCATAGATTTTAAGGCAGCTATTCAATACAAAAAAGTCACTTAACATTGTTGTCTATTGTCTTAATAAAACGGAAGGAGGTGGGTTTGGTTTGGTTTGGTTTATTTTTGTCGTTCGATTATCTACACTAGGGATATAGGACCATGGGGGTAGTGCCCTTCGCGGGGGTCTTTCTAAGGGAACCTAACAAGTATTTACGCAAGGTTCGAAGAAAACCACGAAAACTCCGAACGGTTAGGCCGTCAGCCGCGATTGGGTTCGAACCCAGCACCTGCCGTCTACCAGTTGAGAGGTCAGAACCTCTCGGCCACTGGTGGGGCAGGGAGGATGTGGGAGTTTGAAAGCAAAGAAAGTTGAAAATGTGTTTAAGAGTATCGAGTTTTGAAAATGAATAATAACTCGTGAAAATAATTTTAAAACCTTTTATTTAAACCTTGAATTTTTTTTTTTTTTTTTTTTTTGGGGGGGGGGGGGGTATAATTTTGAGCAAGCTGTAAACATTTCCATCATAATGACTTCCAAGGCAGGTTATTCTTTTAATCAAACAGGAATTTAAAGGTGTAAAAAAACTGGAAAAAACGTTTGATAGTTTTTTTTAATTCGCATAAGGATTGTTATGTTTAATAATTTTTAATAAAAATAAGTTAATCATTAAGAACTCTACTTAAACTGTGCTTAGCGAGTAAATGACTGTTCTAATTTTAAAATAGATTTTTTTCTAAAATGGAATTCAAACATAATTTTCTCAAAATATTTTCACTATTATTTTTAACTAATAATAAACTAACCATTAAGAAATGGATTATTGCAAAAAAATAAATATTGTGAAGGCAATTTTCGATTGTAGAAGTACCTAAAAAATCGGCTTCATAGTATTTTACCATCATCATTCTCTTTCCAAGGTCGTGAATGCATGTTATAGGACCTCATTAATAATGTTCATACTGGAACTTGATTTTCTGTAATCTCAGCAGCAATTAAGAAGAGATTTATAACTCCATGCTTCTCACTTTCACAACATCTAAAGACTTTCACCAGGGTGTTCTTTTTCGTTCCCGTGTCACTCACTCTAGTTTTTATCCCGTTTTTCTCTTCTCAGTTATCAGGGGACAACGTTCATTTCAGAGATTCCGTGCATGCGTGGCACATTCGATTCCTTCTGGAATGTCCATAGATTTTAAGGCAGCTATTCAATACAAAAAAGTCACTTAACATTGTTGTCTATTGTCTTAATAAAACGGAAGGAGGTGGGAGTTTGAAAGCAAAGAAAGTTGAAAATGTGTTTAAGAGTATCGGGTTTTGAAAATGAATAATAACTCGTGAAAATAATTTTAAAATCTTTTATTTAAATCTTGATTTTTTTATGTATTTGTATTTCTTTTTAATATTGTATTTTACGTAACATACATTTAAAACTTTTTTTACATAATTACGAACGAGCTCAATCCTGTCTATTTATTAGCTTAAAATTGGCGTAGGTTGAAATAACAATAATAATAAAAGAACTTTGTCACTGCGAATAAAAATAAATATTATGAAAACAATTTTCTCTAGTAGAAGTACCTAAAAAATCGGCTCCATAGCATTTTACCATCATCATTCTCTTTCAGGGGTCGTGAATGCATGTTATAGGACCTCATTAATAATGTACGTCCTGGAACTTGATTTTCTGTACTCTCAGCAGCAATTAAGGAGAGATTTATAACTCCATGCTTCTCACTTTCACAACATCTAAAGGCTTTCACCAGGGTGGGTTTTTTTTCGATCCCGTGTCACTCGCTCCAGTTTTTTTCCTGTTTTCCTCTTCAAAGATATCAGGGGACAACGTTCATTTCAGAGATTCCGTGCATGCTTGGCACATTCGATTCCTCCTGTAATGTCCATAGGTTTTAAAGCAGCTATTGAATACACAGAAGTCACTTAACATCGCTGTATATTACCTTAATAAAACGGGAGGAGGTTTGAGTTTAAAAGTAAAGAAAGTTGTAAATGTGTTTAAGAGTCTCGAGTTTTGAAAATGAATAATAACTCGTGAAAATAATTTTATAATCTTTTATTTAAACCTTGAATTTTTTGGTATAATTTCAAGCAAGCTGTAAGCATTTCCATCATAATGACTTCTAAGGCAGGTTATTGCTTTAATCAAGTAAGAATTTGAAAGTGTTGGAAAATAATTTATAATTTGTAAAAATAATTTTAGAATATTGTATTTTACGTAACATACATTTAAAATTTTTTTTACATAATTACGAACGAGCTCAATCCTGTCTATTTATTAGCTTAAAATTGGCGTAGGTTGAAATAACAATAATAATAAAGGAACTTTGTCACTGCGAATAAAAATAAATATTATAAAAAACAATTTTCTCTACTAGAAGTACCTAAAAATCGGCTCCATAGCATTTTACCATCATCATTCTCTTTCCAAGGTCGTGAATGCATGTTATAGGACCTCATTAATAATGTACGTCCTGGAACTTGATTTTCTGTACTCTCAGCAGCAATTAAGGAGAGATTTATAACTCCATGCTTCTCACTTTCACAACATCTAAAGGCTTTCACCAGGGTGGTTTTTTCCGTTCCCTTGTCACTCACTCCAGTTTTTTTCCTGTTTTTCTCTTCGAAGTTATCAGGGGACAACGTTCATTTCAGAGATTCCGTGCATGCTTCGCACATTCGATTCCTCCTGGAATGTCCGTAGGTTTTAAGGCAGCTATTGAGTACACAGAAATCACTTAACATTGCTGTCTATTGCCTTAATAAAACGGGAGGAGGTGGGAGTTTAAATGTAAAGAAAGTTGAAAATGTGTTTAAGAGTCTCGAGTTTTGAAAAATTAATAATTACTCGTGAAAATAATTTTTGATTTTTATTTAACCCTTGAAGTTTTTGTATAATTACGAGCAATATTCTTTTAAAGATATATTAATATTTGATAAATTTTGCATTTCAAAATACACACTTTTAAAATTCTTTTGTTATTTCATTAAATGAAAATTAAAATGAAAGTGCAATTTAAAATTAAATGAAAATGCATTTAAAATTAAGTGAAAATCCAATATTAATGAAAAAATTAGTTTAAAGATTGTCTTTTTAAACCTAGAACAATTTAGAAATTAAAAATCATCTCATCGAATTTTGTGGAGATTTTTCCCCGCTCAATCCTAAAAAACATTCTTTGTAGTAGGTGGTAATGTCTTCTATAGCTATGTCAGAAGGGTGCTCTTTTATTGTCAAGAGGTCTCGGGTTCAAAACCCCCGGACGGTTACAAACAAATTGTATTAAAGTTTAATGATACAACAGTTCAAATTTTCTTGGAAAATTCAAGTTCTTTGACGCTTATTGAAGGTTGCGTGCGTCACTATTTTTAAAAACTATATTAAATTATTATCATTAAAGTAAATTTACAGTCTTGAGTATTTTTAACGATGTTAATACACAGAGTCTATTCTGCATTTACCGAATAATTTCTCTGATTTTTTTACAGAATCTTTGTTTTTCAAATTTCTGTAATTTTACACAAGACTTACGATAATAGATTGCTTGTAGATTCTCTGTAATTTCACATAAAAATGCTCAGTTCTCAGAGATTAATTTAACCCTTTCGCGACGGGAGCCTTTTACGAAATTTTTAAGGTTTTGTCACCGGTTTAAAAAAAAATTGTGTCTTATTAAATCGAGAAAATGCTCCGATTAAACAAGGCAAATTTTAAAGTAAAATTTTACTGGTAGGGATAAGAAAAAATTCTTAAACCTTTTTGCGGCACGTATATGTGCCGCTCGCCGCAAGGGATTAAATCAGAAATAACAGTGCAAATATAAATCAGTGCGAGAAAATTATTTTTTAATTATTTTTTTTAATCCAGATCAAAATTAAAATCTTTACTTTCTCGCTATTTTTAAGTACAGTTATGTTCAACACTAAATGATTAATTTATTTTTAATAAAAGTTACAAGCCAAAATATTTTAAATTTTATTTTTTATCTTTTTTTTGTCTTTTTAATCAATTTCAAAATAGAACTGTTGATCGTTATTTTTTAAGCAATGTCCAATTCTAAGTGATTAGTTTATTTCTAATCTAAAAAAATAATTGCGAAATTATTTTGAGAACATTACTTTTGGAATTTTTAAAATTTTCTTAAATGTATAGTCAAAAAATCAATTTCGAAGTTAAAACCGACATCCGCTTACTATTTTTTAAATACAGTTATATCCGCTGCATGTTCAAGCCAAAAGTAAGCTCAGAACCTGATATAATTCCGAAAAAAAAAACTTAAAAAATTTAGATTTTTTTGTGCTTTACAACGCATATAAATTCGTATATATATCGATATTTGAATATCTATATATTTTGTCTTTAATCTCATTTTAGTCTAAAAGTAAAAAGTATTGAACATAATCATTTGAAAGTCAAAAAAAAAAAAATTGAAATATCAGCTATAAGAAAATTGTATAACAAATTTATATTCCCAAGACAATGAACGGGCTTGTCTATATTCTAATCAGGTTATGGTTTTATATATCACAAATGTAAGGATGACACATCAAATACATCTATCTACTTTAAAAGAAACACTTTTCTCGAAAAATAATCTTATATGAGATCCTTTTGCAAATAATAGACATCGAGAGAATATCTTTAATAAAGGAAAAAACACAATTAGGAAATAGTTTACCTAAAATTTTGACAAAATTTAAGTTTGCGAATTCCAACCTTGAAGAGCTGCATAGTATGGCGTAAACGTATAAATAACTAGTTAGCAGCAAGGCAATTAATCTTTGAAAAATGGCAATTAAAGAAATATTGCCCAAACATACAAATAATTTCCTTCCTTTTTAACACTATCCAACAAAGTTGAAAAGTGTTTATGATTTGTCTGCCCGTCTGTCCGTGCTCTAATTCCCGTATATATACTCGGATTGCCCTGAATTTTTTTAATGTTATTGACGTTTACCCTAGCATGAACCCTATTTCAAATAGAGTTTCTAGCATGATAAGTTTATTTACAGCGATTTTTAAAAGTTTACCTTTACATTACGGCCTATGGGAAAAATTCATTTCATATGAATTTTAAAGATGGTACACCCAGTCAAACATACTAAAATTTATATGCATTTACGAAGTGCACTAAAATATGCATTCTGTAAAACATGTAGTAAAAAAACATATATTATTCATTTACAGGACCACACAAAAAATTTCGATTACATAATGGTAAAGGAAGAGAATTGTGTGCGACATAGCATTTTAATCATATTAAACTATTTTATGAATAATAAAATTGATATACGTCGCTGAGGCTTAATAAAAGTTATAAGATATAGTCATGCATAATATTAAGTGCATAGGATATACAGGGATACCCAAAAGATTTCAAATAGTATATTCCTTCCGATGTACTGGAGGTCTAATTACGAGAACGAGATACAGCTAGAAAATAAACTTCCAACATCAATAAACAATTTATGCGAAACCAATTTATTTTTAAGCATGCACTTATCATTTGTTTATTTTTTACTTTTGAAAACCTGTAAGCGAAAATATTTATAGGACAATAAATATAAGAAAAGTCTTAAAACTGATACGAGAACAAGATATTTCCATTAAAAATACAAAATGTAAATTTATTTTATAACAGTAATTTATTGCACGGATTCTTTTTCATTTCATTTTTCTTTTAGGTCACAAAGTATTTTCGAATAGATTTTATGGTCGAATTTAAATTTACATTTTTAGATATTTTTGTGAAAGGGAAAATATTTTTTAAAGCTGTTGTTATAACAATAATTTTAGAGCTGTCAAAACAAACAAACAAACAAAAAAAGTTAAGTCTCGTTGAAAGTAAAAACTTTACTTTAAAAGTGAAAATTCGTGTTTATTTTATTACAAAAACGCTGTATATTGCATGACATGATTTTTTTAACGATATACTGAAATTTTTACCAAAGTTTTATATTTGAATTTTAACTTTGAAAATTTCCGAAATAATAAGAACGCGTAAAATGTTTTCAAAAGCGTGGGTGAGTATAACAGCTTTATATTTATCGGGATAAAAAGCTTAACATGATGTTGGATGTTGTTATTTTGATGTGAAATTTGTTTTATTTTAATACAAAAGTTTTTTTTCACGTATGCTTTTTGAAATGAATTTAAAATATTTTTGTCCAGATCTTTAAAACTGAATTTTCAAGTGAACAAATTTTAGATGTAAAGAAACTTTTGGGAGAAAGATAATGCTTCCTTTGATTTTCTTTTTTATATTATCTTCTGAATGATATTATATTATTATATTATATTATTATTATTATATTATATTATTATTTATTGATATTATATTATTATTGATATTATATTATGATATTATATTATTTATACACTATATGGCCATTGATTATTGGACACTTGCGATTTTAGACATTTTGTTAAATATCTAGAAAAATACATAAGGAATCATCTCGAAACTCTTAGTGTATAAATATAATAGTATAAGTCAAAAATCACCGTGAAGATTTTTTCCCGAAACTCCATAGGGGACCGTCAACAAATTAAAAAAAATAAATATCTTTTGAATAGCCCTGTAAAAACTAATGTAGCAAAAGCGCTCAAACTCTAGATTATGATTGAATGCCTTATTGTAATACGCCTTGTTCATTTTCATGCAAATAGCATGCATACTCGCAGAGTAATTAAGGTTTTTATAAAAATGGTCCCAAATTTTTCCAAGTTTTTTCCTTATAATTTTCGGAGTTCTTAATATAAAATAATATTTTTTTCAGAAAATATGACAAACAACATAGCACACAGTACCCTTAAATCAGAATTAAAAAATAAGGAAAATTGTATACAAAATGAGTTGGTTTACTAAATAATTTTTTTACTGCGCATGCGTCAACGATATCAAAATTTCATTTGCATATTATGTTAGCTAAATGTATAGAGCAACTTTTGTAAAAGTCACAAAATCATAACTTAAAAATTCTGAAAATAATCGTCAATTGAATAAGTTGAAAATCCGTTATTGTCAAAATGAAGCAAAGACAAGAGGGATTGTATCCATATGTTCATTGATTAGTGTCAATATAGAACACACAATACGGGATGTACTACTACATTTGGATAAAATCCCTCATTTTTTTGCTTCATTTTGGAAACAACGGATTTTGTCCTTTTTCTATAAACGACTACTTTCAGAATTTTCAAGCTATGCTTTTGAGACTTTTACAAAAGTTGCTCTATACATTTAGCTAACATAATATGCAAATGAAATTTTGATGTCGTTGACGCATGCGCAATAAAAAATTATTTAGTAAACCTACTCATTTCTCATATAATTTTTATTATTTTTTAATTCTGATAACACACAGGGTTAGAGGGTACTGTGTTCAATGTTGTTTGTCATATTTTCTGAAAAAAATATTATTTTATATTAAGAACTCTGAAAATTATAAGGGAAAAACTTGGAAAAATTTGGGACCATTTTTATAAAAACCTTAATTACTCTGCAAGTATGCATGCTATTTGCATAAAAATGAACACAGTGTATTACAATAAGGCATTCAATCGTAATCTAGAGTTTGAGTGCTTTTGCTACATTAGTTTTGACAGGGTTATTCAAAAGATATTCATTCTTTTTTAATTTGTTGACGGTCTCCTATGGAGTTTCGGTAAAAAATCTTCACGGTGATGTATGACGTATACCATTATATTTATACACTAAGAGTTTCGAGATGATTCCTCATGCATTTTTTTAGATATTTAGTAAAATGTCTAAAATCGCAAGTGTCCAATATTCAATGGCCATATAGTGTATTATCTCTGAATGATTTAATTTCAAACAGAATCCCTAATAAAATAAGGAAAATTTTATGAAAGATAAAAAAAAAAACCGTAAAAAAACAAAATACATTTTCTCTTAAATATTAAAACTATAAACCTGCGGATATACGATCCATGAAGCATCAGGACTTACATGGACCAACTCTGTTTACCAAACTCTGGTCCTCGAGGTGCTATGCAGCCTGTGTCCCGGTCAGCCCAACGTGGGGCCCTTATTGTTTAGTTCACAAGCAAGCTTGATACTCCTTTTATCGGCTTTGAAAGGATGAAAGGCTAAATGTGCCCTGCCCATTCGGGAATCGAACTCATGACCTGCAGCGTGGCAGACAGGCGTGTTGACCACCACTCCACAGGAATTCACTTAAACACAGGAGTAACAAAAACAGTTTCTCTATCAACATAATAAATACTGTGTAAATATAAATTATATGGACTGTTTTTTTAACCGTTTAGTTCAAGCACAGAGTGCGCCTCATTCTTGCTCTGTAATTCTAAAATAAAACTAGAAAGGTAGGTAAGTTTAGATTTATGTATGGGTGATTTTCAAAAAATTGCAAATTAATCAAGTCAATTATAAGCATTTAGATGGTCCGTGAAAATTTTCTGTTCAAGCGCTACACTCAAGACCTCAACTATGCTACTCCAATCATGAATATGACTTATCCAGTTGAAAAAAAAAACTTGCCTTTATCATTTCTATTAATTATAATTATTTAAAGTTTGTCTCTCTGTCACTTTTCAATGCCATGCTCTACAGTAATTTTCCAGTTACTTATCCACTAGATGGTGTTTTGACATTGAAACTTTCTTATATTGTAATGTTCCACTCGTTATTACTAGAATTAATGTTTATTTTGGTTATTTATTCAAGAACTACTTCAATTAGTGCTTTTTGTTCGAAAATTACAGCCAGTGTATTTCATATGTATAATTACCAAGTCTCTGGTTGTTTAAATGCACATTCAATAACTTAACTTTGCAGAATTAATAACAAAGAAACTTTTTAACTGCTTTCAGAATAAGTACCTCATAATCTGTCGATTGTTATAGTTAAGATCTAAAATTGGCTTAACGTTAAAAACATCGTAAGCTACTAGTTCATTATCAAGTCGTGTTAGATTAGGATTTCTGCGTCAATTTTTGACATTGCTAATCCATAGGAAAATTTCCCATTAATTTAATATGTGTCGTAATTTGTGTTAAAAATCAAGAATTAAAGTAATCTAATTCAATCACTTTTTCAAAACCAAACTTTTCTTTTATCTGAGAATGTTTCCAATATGCTTCTAGAGAAACTAATGAAGAATTTAGCATCACATTAACACCGCTGTTAAAATCAGTCACGTTTTATAATTTTTCAAACTTCCTCGTTATCTTTTGTCTCGTTATATTTCCACATTGTCATTCAACATTTCCGAAGATTTGTGTTTAGCATGGCTTGCAGTTGGTTGGTTGTGTTTATGATGGCCAATTATCAATGTGAGGTACATAGGTCATAAAGGGGGGTGACCTCGTTGAGGGGGAGGGTTCTAAGGAAACCTAATCCGTAGGTATGCAAGGAAATTCAAGGTTCGAAGAAAAACAAAGAAAACACCGAACAATTAGGCCGACGGGCACGATTGAGCTTGAACCCAGCACTTCCCATCTGCCAGCTTCGAGCGCAGAACCTCTCAATCATTGCTAGGGCTAGCATGACTTGTAAAACGATAATTGCAGGTATTTATTTTTAGCATATGGGAGACTAGGGTACAATGGTCCACCCCCTATTTTTCATATTAATTCTGTTTTTGAAAGCTTCGTATTTTAGTATATAGATGGCAGCCATGAAGTAGTAAAAAGAAGTTTAAAACCATGTGCATAGCTGACATTTTAGCCATTTCCCAGGCAGCACATCCATATGGGCCCGTAAGGGCAAAAGTGGGTCAGGGATATAGATCTATAAGGGCTATCCATATGGGCCCGCATAGAATGTCCACTTTTTTTCTATATGGGCCCATATGGGCTATTTATATATATATCTATATGGATGCCTATGTCGATATATAAAGATATCTATAAGGATCTATGTGGATGCCTATGTAGATCTATAATGATATCTATATGGGCCCGCATAGAATGTCCACTTTTTTTTCCATATGGGCCCATAAGGGTTATCTTTATATATCTATATGGATATCTATGTCTATCTATAAAGATATATCTATATAGATCTATGTGGATGCACATGTAGATCTATAATGACATCTATATGGGCCCGCATAGAATGTCCACTTTTTT
The DNA here is from genome assembly GCA_964019185.1 of Maratus speculifer. NCBI lineage: Eukaryota > Metazoa > Arthropoda > Arachnida > Araneae > Salticidae > Maratus > Maratus speculifer. Next base: position 41,602,065 of record OZ025299.1, on the reverse strand, counting down.
TTTCCATATGGGTATATATGGGTTATTTTTATGTATCTACATGGGTGCATATGTCGATCTATAAAGGTATCTATATGGGTCTATTTGGATGCACATGTAGATCTATAATGATATCTATATGGGCCCGCATAGAATGTCACTTTTTTCCCATATAGGCCCATTTAAGCTGTTTACATAGATCATTAATGATTTATAATGTGATCTTTATAAATTTATAGGTCACTGATTTAAGAAGACACTTTACTTATTTGAAAACATCTGTTCCGTAATGTTAAACCTAAGTTTTTGAATTTCTCATTTAAATTTGAATACTTTTTAATGTTTTCTTTCTGCATTGTATAGTTGAACTCAATCTCGAAAGGGACCATTTTGTATTTTTTCAATTTTGTTTGTAATTTTTTAAAGGTACTTTCATCTTCGAAACCGGTTCCGTAAGTGTAAATACCTTTACTAAACAAAAATTTGGTACCAAAATCCAAGAAGTAAAACTAGTGATATGATATCGATGTCAGTTTCCTATGCAGAAAAAGTCATTTTGAAAATGTTTAAATTTAAACGAGAAATTCAAAAATAACCTATCCATAACATTACAAAGCCCATGTTTTCAAGTAAATGAAGGGGAATCGTCACTCATTTGAAAACATCTATTTCATAATGGTAAATTTATGGACAAGCTATTTTTGAATTTCACTTAAATTTAAATATTTACATTATATATCATACCCTCTGGATTTTTTTTAAGGAACACCGTATACCCTCTCTTTCTCAAAAAAGCCATAGTAAATACACTCTACGGTATACCCTCTTCCTTGAGCATATACCCTCTGTTTAAAGTACTTGCCCTGTTTTTTTTTTTTGTTTTTTTTTTTAATAACTACACCATTGCTGACTATGTCTCACAATTTTAAACAATATATGTTTGCAATAAATTCATTTATATTTTTTCGCAAATATGATTGTTTCTAAACAGTACATAATTTTTCAATCATCAAATTAAAAATAAAAAAATACTATCAAATTTAATTTGTTTAAAACCCATATTCCAAATTACTTTTTATTTAATTTAAAAAATTTAAGGGTGTTCTTAAATCAAAAAGGGCAACTTTGTGACACAAGCATTAATTTATTTTTGTTCGGAAATGCATGAAAATCGCAGGTGTTGTTATTCAAAAACTGTCTAATTGCACTCATTCTTTTGTTTTTAAAAAACACCATACATTTTTTATAACAAGCCTTCAAAAGTTGACACTTTTGAGCATATTTCCGGACGAAAGCAGAAAAAACGATCGAAAAGGAGGAGAAAAATGGGTGATTGCATCATCGAAATAGCTTATAACTCGATAAGAAATTTAACTATCATAAAATGGAAAAATAAGTACAATTCGAAATCGCTTCCATAGTCAGGCATTAAAATTTTATAACTTTCTGTTAAAAAATGAATTTGTAAATGTGTCAAAGCATTTTTCGCTTGTTGAACGGATCAGTTAAGAATACCCTTAAGCATAATGAAAAACATTTAATGCATATAATTCAATTCCCAGAAGATTAATTTACATGTACTTACAACAATATAAACAATTCAGCACCTCTGACTGATATTCCATAAATAAGCACTTTACAAAATAAGAGCACAGTAATATCTTTGGCATGCAGCTAATAGAAAAATATTGCTTTTCCATACTATACTTACTTTGCTAACCTTAATTTACCAATGACAGGATTCTCACTGAAGATTTTTTATTATTATTATTCAATATTTCTAAATAATAATTTACTTTGAAGATTAATGTGTTGAAATAGCGTCAGAGAGAAAATACTTACCAACGTCAGTCATGTAAATTTGAAATGAAAATTAAACAAGACTAAATAAAATAGCAACACAATTCACTTGGTTTATGGTATGTTACTCCATTTATTGAAAATACAATTTACATATTCATATATATGTATTTCTATAGACTATATCAGAATAGTTATCTTGTAACATAGTTCTATTTTTCATACAGTTTTAGATGAATGTTGCACTCTCTCTGTAGTTTCATTTAGAAAAATGCATGCTTCGAGCCTCTATAAAAGGAGAAAAATTCGTATAAGAATCTAAAATCCTATGAGCAAGCACTCTGCTCTTTTTCACTTCTAGGAGAAAGTCAATGGATATAGTTATTTGAATATTTAAAAACAACATGTATCATTGCAGAAGAAAGTTCGTGAAGAATAAACTAACATTCTTTTCCCTCTTCAAATGCATAACTTTACATCCAGGATCATCAATGCAGGATTCTTCAGCTTCATATAAATTTGAATCAAGATTCCATGTCAGGTACAATTGAATTGCTCCAAGCATCTGGTTAATGTCACCACCTATTTTTAAAATGTAAGGATTAAATTTTTAAGATATAAAATTGTTTGTGCATACATAATTTTATCTAAAAATGAAGAAATATAATTTTTTTAATTACATTTCACACAACAGAAACAGTTAATTATAACAGAAACACTATCCATTTAATTTAGTTTTGCAAGGAAAAAGCTTCATTTGAAAAACTGATAAATTAAAAACCAATAAATTCACTAGGAACAAAATCATCTTTTTTTTTTTTTTTTTTTTTTTTTTTTTTTTTTTTTTTTAAATATGAAATTGTGTTGGAGCAAGTAACACAACCACACTCAACCTAATATTAAACATATGACAGCATTTTTTCCAAATTTCTCATTTACATTTCAATATTTGTACAAGGTTCTTCAAAAAAAAAAAAATAAATAAAAATAATAATAAGCTTTAATTTGTATTTTTAAAGTGATTACAAAAAAGCTTCTTAAAAAGTGCAATCAAAATCGAAAAAATAAAAAGGTACCCCGGGTAAAAGATCTGATATCTATCTGCAAAGAAAAAAAATATATAAATACTAGTGAAAAATGCTCCAAGGAGCAGTGCAAAAGCAGAATATGATTTTAATTGAGCATTAAAAAGTAATGGACAAGTGCTTCTGTTAATTACTGAGCATGAGGAAGGATAAGGGATCCCTTCTTGGCTACAACTCACTTCAATGCCAACTTTGAAAAAATCATATTTGCGCTTTTTCCATACAAAAGAAATTTGCGGTTCTTTAGTAGAATTTTCCACCGTGCTTTAGATTTTAACCAGGGGTGTAGTCATAAAAATAACATAAGATATATACTCTAAGCAGAGGGATATTCTAGAATGTGTATACTATAAGCTTTCTTGAAAAACAGAGGGTATGTGGTGTTCTATTAAAAAGTCCAGAAGGTGTACGGCGTATAGCCTGTACTACAGCTCTGATGTTAACTGCACTGTTCACTCTGCACTATACTACAAATCAATTTTCTGTGCAATTATACACTTAGGGTATGCTTGGTGACAGTGCATGAATGTGATACCTGCAGGAACTAGGTATCTGGCATTATGTCGCCTTCCTTTACATTTATGTCTAATTAAGCTGCATCTTTACTGGTTACGTCTTTACACTATACATTTTTATAGTAACTGCGACTGATTTGTTTTCACGGAAAAAGCGCAAATATGATTTTTTCAAAGTTGGCATTGAAGTGAGTTGTAGCCAAGAAGGGATCCCTTATCCTTCCTCATGTTCAGTAATTAACAGAAGCACTTGTCCATTACTTTTTAATGATCAATTAAAATCATATTCTGCTTTTGCACTGCTCCTTGGAGCATTTTTCACTAGTCCTTCTATTTTTCCATATTCCACTGGGATACTGCACAACTTGTTTTGTATTTTATATATAGAAATAAAAAATGTTCCCGGGATAAAAAGTTTGTCTTTTGTTTAAAAAAAATTAAGTTTTTATCTATAGTAGTTTTCGAGAAAAGTGCTGTGGCACAAAATTTTTGTCCGATTTTCAGAATACTCTACAGTACACCTACAGTATGCCATAAAAAAAAACAAAAAATTGTGCTATGTTGTGCTTCTTGGTCAGACGAACATTTAAAAAAAAATCATCAAAATTGGATAAGTATTTAGTTAGTTATTGCAAAAAGAAAATTTGAAAAATCCGTGTTTTTGCAGTTTCCTATGCTTAAGCATTATCGCTCAATCATATTATTGTTGCGCGCTGCCGCGTTTACAATGATTCCAACCAATGAGAAAGCGCCATTTCACGGCCAAGTAACCATTTTCTATACAAGCAGGGGAGTGCGTTGCAGCAAAATACAGCAGATTTTTAACAGTGTGCATATCCTTGGCGCTATAGTTTACAGGAGTGGTACATTGTTCAAAATTTGAAACTTTTGTTGCATCGCCGCTCCATCGCTTTGATAGAATATCTCTATTTTGATCGATGAGAATCCTCGATAATGCATTTAAGTAATCGTTTTCTACTTATCTACTATATCGTTTCCGTATATTTATTTTTTCAATCAGCACCAAGGTGCGCACTTTATTAGAAGACGCGCTCTATTAGAGGGCGCATTCTATTAGAATAAATACGGTATATACTTATAGTAAATACATTTTGTTAAAGTACAGGGCCCCAATATTTGACAGGTATGCCAGGCATTTTTGCCATTGATGCCATTGTGCTAAAAACAAAATATAAATAAATGAAAAAAATGGATAAAATATAAATTTGGTATGGTGCAAAAAATTGCCTAATTTAAAATTAAAAATCAAATTTAACAGCCACCAGGGCTAGACACCGTGCATAATTATTCAGTAAATGATTCATTAACACTAGAACGCCCGGAAATTCTACTCAAGTTTGAAAATAATATTTCTCACCAGAATTTTTATTCAAAATTATTTAATTGATTTATTTAACATAAATTTGCGTGGATTAGATTTAAATTATTTCAAGAAAATTTTTCTGGTTCGAATTGAAATTTAGTTACATGATTGGAGTCAAATCGACTCCATCCGGGCGTTCTAGTGTTAAAAAATGACAAAAATCAGCATGTCAAAAATTTCAAAAAAATTCATAATTCGTTAAAAAATTAAGTTAAAAATAAGAGAAAAAAAAGCATTCTGCATTTTTTTATGCTTAATCGAATGGTGTAACTGGTTTTTCTCTCCGATGATCACAAGTACCTTAGATTGATGACTGCCATTCTTTTATTTCATCTTGTAAAAAAACTGTTTAACGTAAAGCTATGAATTTTTGCAGGATTAATTAGCATCGCAAAATCTTTAAAATAAACTTCACCGCAACATTCTATCTGCAATAGAACGTTAGATATACCCATTTATGCCCAAGTTTGGAAAATACGCAATTTCAGAAAAACCGCCCAGCAAAATAACGTTTTCTCGATGACTACCCCGGGATAAAAAGTTTGTCTTTTGTTTAAAAAAAAAATTAAGTTTTTATCTTTAGTAGTTTTCGAGAAAAGTGCTGTGACACAAAATTTTTGTCCGATTTTCAGAATACTCTACAGTACACCTACAGTATGCCATAAAAAAAAATAATTTTTGTGCTATGTTGTGCTTCTTGGTCAGACGAACATTTAAAAAAAATCATCAAAATTGGATAAGTATTTAGTTAGTTATTGCAAAAAGAAAAATTGAAAAATCCATGTTTTTGCGCTTTCCTATGCTTAAGCATTACCGCTCAATCATATTATTGTAGCGCGCTGCCGCGTGCACAATGATATGAAAAAGAATATCCCCAGATATATAATTTTAACTTGCGACTTAAGAGTGTTCTTATTTGACTACCATGGGATTTTATTACAGAAAAATATAATGTACCTAGATAGTTAAAAGTAATAGTTTTGAACTAGATTTAAACTTTTTTGTTTATTACTTTCACTTTAATTTCACAGTTTATTTTAAAAATTAATGAGACAATGAATGATTTTTTTTCATTTATAGATCAATTGCTATGAATATTTGCATATTTTATGAGTTAAAAATGAACGAGCTGATCCGTTTGATATTATCTGATCTCAGTTCCTTAAGAAAAACTTAAAACATCGTATGATTAAAAAAAAAAAAAAATCAAACCTAGTTTTGGGTACCTTCTCCGGAGTCTAATGCATTCACAATAAACCTTTTGTCTGAATTAACCTATGACATTGTGATAATTTAGATTTATCACAGGCTTTTAAAGACATTTTTTCTGAAAAGAGATTTCACTATGGAACTGAAAACACAAAATGGCTTTCATTCTCAAGATGAAAAGATCGGCGATTTAAAAGGATCGCTAAATCATCATCGATCAGCTGAAAAGACAGGCGGGCGACACTAACGTGAATAGGGGACCACACGAGTCGCACCTTTGATAGCACGCCGACGCAAAAATGAAAGCAAAAGAGTCCAGACATATTGTCGCCATAGGCGTGTATTTTCAGGTACGAATGATAAGACGATGTTACGAATCTCTTAATGAGAAAAGATCATTAAGGTTGATGATTGGTTCGTGACCTTTAGGGGAGGTCTTGGCTGAGAAGAAAAAGAGGAAGCCAAGGTTTTTTGAGGGGATTTTGATCTCGGAGTGAGAAGAGGAGAGAACAGAGCTCGGAGCTCGGATTTGTTCTCTGAGAAAAGTGGATCAGCTCGGATCGGGAGCTGTAGAGGGTGACGTCACCCAAGTGAGCCGGAAGAATAGGACTCTCGCTAGGAGAGTGCCGGTGACAAGTCTCATCTTCGGTGTTTAGAGAACGCCGTGTTGCTGATTTGTAGAAACTTTACGTGATTTATAAACTGAACATTCTGTGGACTGAAATAGAACTTTGGACTTGGAGCTGGTGGATTAAGATCCTACGAGTTCTAAAATGATTTATGCTGTATATAAAATTTAATACAGAGAACCTTTTTTATTGTTACAAATAAATAATTGACTCTCCATTAAATTGCCTGGATTATTTGCCGAGCGGCACTTACGCTACCAACCACTTAGCTTTAATCTATGGAAAAAGGAAGCCTGCAGAAGCGAAAATCCGCGCCATAACGGAACTCCCAGACCCTAAAAATAAAACGGAAATTAGAAGATGCCTCGGCATGGCAGGGTATTACTCCCGTTATATAGAAAATTATGCGACCATCGTAGAACCGCTCACACGAGCATTAAAAGGAAAAAACAAAAAAGAAAAAATCATATGGACCGATGAAATGAAAGAGGCTTTCGAAACCTTAAAATCTAAACTCACCCAAAAACCCATCCTATATGCGCCAAATTATAATCTAGAATTTGTGGTTCAGACGGACGCGTCAGATAAAGGGATAGGGGTAGTTTTAGCACAAAGACAGGGCTCAGAAGAGCATCCCATTATATATTTGAGCAGAAAATTTTCGAAACAAGAGAAAAGTTATAGCGCCACAGAGAAAGAATGTGCAGCTATAATTTTTGCCATAAAAAAATTACGTCACTACATTGATGGACAAGAGTTCAGTATCGAAACCGATCACAATCCTTTAGTGTTCCTGAAAAACAATGCAGGTAACAATTCCAGGTTGTTAAGATGGTCCTTATCACTGCAACCGTTCCTGTATGCCATAAAACACAGAGCGGGCAAGGATATACCGCACGTTGATTGTCTGAGCAGGGCAATAAAATGAAAAAAAAAAAAGAGCTCAATTTTTTTTTCTCTCTCTCACATTTGTAAATAGTTTTCTTTTATTGTATATATAAGGTTTTCTTAATGTATTTATACTGGTTTCAACACCTTTAAATTATTAGAGTTCTCCAAACAAAGCAAAGTCGTTAAAAGAGTTTGAAAATGTTTTTTTTTTAAGTGTCTTTTTAGAATTGTTAAAATTTTATTTTGAGTGCAAAGAGCCACCCAAAATGAATGAGCTAACAATGTTCTGCTTTTTAGATTTCACGCCTTTCAGACGTTAAATCATCTTAGAGGTGGGGGTAGTTGTGATAATTTAGATTTATCACAGGCTTTTAAAGACATTTTTTCTGAAAAGAGATTTCACTATGGAACTGAAAACACAAAATGGCTTTCATTCTCAAGATGAAAAGATCGGCGATTTAAAAGGATCGCTAAATCATCATCGATCAGCTGAAAAGACAGGCGGGCGACACTAACGTGAATAGGGGACCACACGAGTCGCACCTTTGATAGCACGCCGACGCAAAAATGAAAGCAAAAGAGTCCAGACATATTGTCGCCATAGGCGTGTATTTTCAGGTACGAATGATAAGACGATGTTACGAATCTCTTAATGAGAAAAGATCATTAAGGTTGATGATTGGTTCGTGACCTTTAGGGGAGGTCTTGGCTGAGAAGAAAAAGAGGAAGCCAAGGTTTTTTGAGGGGATTTTGATCTCGGAGTGAGAAGAGGAGAGAACAGAGCTCGGAGCTCGGATTTGTTCTCTGAGAAAAGTGGATCAGCTCGGATCGGGAGCTGTAGAGGGTGACGTCACCCAAGTGAGCCGGAAGAATAGGACTCTCGCTAGGAGAGTGCCGGTGACAAGTCTCATCTTCGGTGTTTAGAGAACGCCGTGTTGCTGATTTGTAGAAACTTTACGTGATTTATAAACTGAACATTCTGTGGACTGAAATAGAACTTTGGACTTGGAGCTGGTGGATTAAGATCCTACGAGTTCTAAAATGATTTATGCTGTATATAAAATTTAATACAGAGAACCTTTTTTTATTGTTACAAATAAATAATTGATTCTCCATTAAATTGCCTGGATTATTTGCCGAGCGGTTCTTACGCTACCAACCACTTAGCTTTAATCTATAAGAGGCAAAGTTATTACAACATGAATCCCTGTATCTAATGCAGCATATGTACCGAAAATACTCTGTATTTACCAAAGATTATCGCAAACAACGTTGAGTGAACCAAACCTTGTAGTAGTCCATAGAATGGGAAAAACTAATGCTTCATTAAAGTTAAAAAAATGTTGGTTATTGAAATATAAGATAAACTTTTATAATACAGAAAGCAGCTGAATTGTAATCTAAGTTGAATGAACCAAATCTGTTAAGATTGGGTCCTTAGAAATGTGAGAAAGAATGTGTCCTCCAGTGGTGAAAAGTGCATTCCCCCCCCCCCCCACTGTAAATTTAATGAATTACTATAAATATTAACATGATGTTTAATAAATGGATGAAATTCCTTATCTAAGGTTATGTAATTTTTAATTTACAGCTTCAGTGAGTAAACATAACTGTTTGAAAATGCTGGCAGTACTCAAAATGTATGCAAAAAAGGTGACAGCTGAAGTATAAAGAAGGCCCAGGTATAGGGGACAAAGGTGTATTAATGAGAATGTAGCTGGGTATGAGAAAATTTCTTAGTAGTTTAAAAGTAGTTGAAGGGTGCTAAAACTGTCAAAGAAAATTGTAAATACAATTAGAGCATTGTTTTAGAAATTGCAATAAAGGAATGAAGAAGGAAATTAAAATTCAAACTTAGCAGTAGCTGAAATCTGAAAAAATATTTGTTGTTCATATAATACCTGGGGGACCTAAGAAATTATTTAAAAAAAGCTTGTGAATTGGATCATTTTTGAGAAAATTATGGTAGGGAGTCTAAAAGAAGCCAACTAATAGCAGGACAATAGCACGAAAACATGCTAAAATATTTTACTATTTATCAATTTAGATTTTCAAATTATCAAAATTAAGAATAGTGTACATAGTATAATATTAATCCTTAGAATAAAATTTTAAAGAAATGCACAAAAAAATTAGGTAAATGTTTAAAAAAGGTTGCTATAGGTCATTGATAAAAATATGAGAGTGTTGATACGGAGAGAAGAGTCTAATGCAATTTAACATATAAGTAGTACAGTAGACTCCCTCAAATCCGCACAGCTTGGAACCAGGGGTTGTGCGGATTTTAGAATTTTGCAGATTTATGGTCGTTGCTTTTTTTTACGTTTTTTAAAACAGTAATTTCAACATAATAAATAATGCAATCAAAACTATAATAAGTGCTTAAAATATAATAAAATATTAAAATAAGTAATAAACTAAAATAATAAAAATTTAGATGATTTTTAAGAATGATTAAAATATTAAAAGCAAACATCAAGTTAATAATCAATAATACATGATCAAATATTCATTATAAAGGGAAATAAAGAGGACATCTATTGGATTAAAAACTTTTTGCAAATTAATTTAATGTTTAATAAAATTACGAGTTACATGATTCCGACATGGATGAAATGTGATTCATCGACGAAATTTGCATTTTTAAAGCGATCGGACAACGAAATTCGTGTTTTTTATGCAATTCATTGACGAAATTAACTTTTTTTTTTTACACAATTCATAGACGAAATTGAGTTTTTTGCACGTCTCATGGACAAAATTCATGTTTTTTGTGCAGTCTTTGGCTAATATTCCCATTTTTATGTGATTCTTTGTTGAAAACTCCTTTTCATATTTTATTTGATTTTTTTTATACTTTATGCGATACTTAATTGAAATTCATGATTTTTTAAAGTATTTTGACAAAATTCCCATTTTTCTCAAGATCTTTTCATGAAATTTCTGATTTTTTTATAACTTTTTGACAAAATTAAAAAAAAAAATTCGAGACCTTTGACGAAATTTTTCGCTTTTTCTGCAGAACTTTGATTGACTAAATTTGTGTTTTTTCTGTGATAATTTGACGAAATTGGAGATTTTTTTCTGCGAACAATTAACTAAATTGATTTTTTATGACAATTGTCTGTCAAGTCAATATTTGCAATTTTTAGTATCTGAAATTTCAGACTGATGAATTTTCAAAGTTTTTGGCATAAAATGTCTAAAATTTTTGGAAAATTTGGAACAGATGTAGTATTTGCCCAGAGTCTGCCATTTTGTTTCTTTGTTGGTCACTTATGGCCACTTTATATTTATTTTTTGAACAAGTAAGAAATTAAACTTATGCAACAACAAATTTTAAAGAAAATCAGCAATCCAAACATTATTTGTAAAAAAGAAAAAAAAATAGGGAAGGGAGAGGAGAAATTCTTAATCAGTAAACGGTAAATACATAAATTTTAAAACAGCCAAATAAAGCAAATATCCATTTAAAAATATATATATTTCTAAATTACAGTAAAAAATGTTTCAGAGATTAGACGCTTAAAACGACAACAACAACAATAAATAAATAAATACAAATACAAAAAATTTAAATTGGCAAAAAAATGGCCACAATCTCCGGGCGAATACTACATGATAGCCAAAAATTTGAAAATTAGCCTTGCTTTTAATCGTATGCTAACAGTAAATCATTTGTACATAAAACTGAGGGAATATTTTTAATTTTCTGGTACTTAAAAAAGTTACCAAAAAAAAAATGTTTCTTTCCTAAAATTTGTGCACGGCTTGCGTCTGTATTATACAACTCTAGATCTAACTGTGATTTCAAAATGTAATTGAACTTTGATTAAACAAATCTCAATTTATTAAATTTTTCAATTTAGCGACTATTTCTTCGAATTTAACGAAGTTATAATTCCGATTTAATAAATAACATTCAATTAAAAAAAATTTAATTTGAAATTTTTTAATGTTCCTGATTGTCAATTTTCTAAATGTAAAGCAAAATTATCTACATGCAAAAATACATGCTACAGAAAGATTTCATTTTAAATATATATAAAATAAAGTTTTTTGGAAGTGAGAGGAATTAGCCAGATTTTATGTTAATAACATTTAATTCATAAAATTTCAAATAAAGTAAAATGTACTTACATTAATTAAATGTAGCTGAACATCATTTTAAGAGTAAACTGAGACATTAAGATGGCTAAGAGGCTATAAGTGTCAAACTTGATAGTAAATCCTATGGAAATCAAAATGCATATATATAATAATTATACTAAATTTGAATATTTAAATTTCATTTTAAATACATATTGTTCTGAATTTCTTTTGTGCAATAAACTAAAACTTTGAAGCATTTTAAAAACTAGTGAAACCCCAAATCTAACATTCCCGCATTGATTGTTTTATTTCTACGGTCCATGGCCGTGCAAGTTTGAAATTTTGCCAAGACTGAAAATATTTTGAATTCCCCCTTTAACTGAGTCTAAGTGAACACATACGCATACACGTAGCTTGTATTTTTTCCACGACCCTATGACGAAATTCTTTTTTTCCCCAATCTTTAGCCAAAATTTGCCATTTTTGTGCAATCTTTTGACAAAATGTGAGACTTTTCGGCGAAAACCAAGTAATTAATACAGGGTTGGCAAGTTTTTGATGTATGACAGATTTTATCGTTATGTCAAAAACTGTCCAAAACCTACTTTTAGCAGTTTGTTTTTACATTATAATTATTGGTTTTTCATTCTATCTTTAGCATTAAGTCATTTTACTTTAAATATTCACTATCAGAAAGACTCTAAAGTATATTTATTCATCCAAAAGAAAAAAAGGAAAAAACTGCATTAAAAAATAAATAAAGCATTTAAGAATCTCTGTAAATGGAAAAATAATTTAAGAATAATTTTAAAGGTAAAAGGTTCTTACTCATACAGTCATAGGTATGTAATAAAATATGCAATGTGTTATTTTTTTCAATTCACTTTAAATAATACCTAAATAATTTTAAATAAAATGTAAACAGGACATAAATAGTCTGCTTTTATGGTAGTTGTAATAAATTTCAATTTAAAAAATATTTCATGACTATTCAGGTAAAAAATTATATCTAAAAATATAAGTACTGGAATGGTCTATAATAGGGATGCACAACCTGTGGCCCGCGGGCCAAAACTGGCCCGCAATGGGTTAACGAGTGGCCCGCGAGCTTTGTAAATTTACAAATGGAAAAAATTGCAATTTTTGTGTATATGTCACAGAAAAAAATCGTAAATTTCATCAATTTATCGTGGTAAATTATAAAATTTTGTTACTTAAGAATCGCAGATTTCATTGATTTGCACGGAAAGATCGCGAATTTCATTAAGTGCGAAAAAAAGTGAATTTTGTCGATAAGGCTTGGAAAAATTGCAAGTTTCGCTCATCAGATATTGAAAAAAGCTAATTTTGTCCTTAAGCTCGGAAAGAAATAGCAATAAATTCTCCCAATCGGGCGCAGAAAAATTGCGAGTTTTGTCGGTCTTACATGAAAAATTGCACATTTCGTTGATCGGGCAAGAAAAAATCGTCAATTTTGTTGATGATGTTTGAAAAAATTGCAAATTAAATTCATCGGTTACAAAACAAAAAGCCATGTTTTATCGGTTTATCGCATGAAAACAACGTGAATATTGTTGATTGGGCACAGACAAAAAAATCTCAAATTTCGTTGATAAGGCATTGAAAAATCAAGAATTTATCAATGACGAGAGGAAAAAATGAAAATTCTGCTACTCGGCTGCGAAACAATCATGAATTTCATTACCACAGAAAAAAAAAATCGTGAGTTACATCTTACGGCGCAAAAAAAAAAATGCAGATTTCATCAGTTAGTACAAAAATTGCGTATGATCTGCCGCGGAAAAATACGTATTCCGTCAAGTAAGGGTGGAAAAGTGCTTTTTGTCGATTGGACACCGAAAAATCGCGAGTTTCTTAGATCGGATTCCGAAAAATCGCAAATTTCGTTGGTCGAAGATGGGGAATATTGCGAATTTCGTTGGTCACACGCATAAAAATTGCTAATTACATTCTATTAGACTAATAAAATCGCGAATTTCCTCAATCGGGAGCGGAAAGTCGCAAAATTTGTCGATCAAGCAAAAAAAATCGCAAATTTCTATAAATCACGAATTTTGTCATTGGCTTCGTAAAAATTTCGAACTTTGTCATTCAGGCGCGGAAAAATAATCAGGAATTTTGCCGATCTGATTCAGAAAAATTGCGAATATAGTCAATCGTCTGCATAAAAATTGCGAATTTCGTCGGTCAGGCGTGGGTCTTTTGCGAAATTTGTCGATTAGACTCGGAAAAAATGTGAATTTTATTGATCATGCAAGGAAAAATCCCTAATTTCGTCAGTCAGCTTTGTAAAAATCACAAATATCGTTGATCTGCTTTGTGAAAAAACGTATTTTGTTTATCAGGCGCGGAAAAATCGTAAATTATCTCAATCAGCTTCGTAAAAATTTCTAGTTTTATTGATCAGGAGCAGAAAGATGCTGAATTTTTTTGATCAGCTTCGTAAACATTGCGAATTTTGCCGATCAGACGTGGAAAAATCACGAATTTTGCTGATCATGCGAATAAAAGTCTCCTATTTCATCGATAATGCGAAGGAAAATTGCAATTTTTGTCGACTATGCAAAAAAAATCATGCTTTTCACCGACTGGTTTCGTAAAAATCACGAGTTTCGTCGACCAGGCTCAGAAAAAAACGAATTTTGTCGATCGACTTCAGAAAAATCGTGAATTTTGCAAACGAGGCTCGGAAAAATGGCGAGTTTCGTCAATCAGGTGCTGAAAAATCGCGAATTTTGCCGATTGTGTGTAGAAAATCAAGAATTTCGTAGATCAGTTTAGTAGTAATCATGGATTTTTTTGATAAAGTTAATAAAATTGTGAATTTTGTTGATCAGGTGTGGAAAAATCACGAATTTCATCGATCATGTACAGAAATCTCGAATTTCATTGATCATGTGAGGAAAAATCACAAATTTCATCAATCTTGTGAGGAAAAATCACTAATTTCTTTGATTAGCTTTGTAAAAACAGTAAACTTTGTTGATCAGGTTAGGAAAAATCGTGAATTTTCTTGATCGGTTTCTTAAGAATTGCAAATTTTGTCAATTGGTTTCATAAACTGCGCAAATTTCATCAATCAGGCATGAAAGAATTACAAATTTCATTGATCGGGCACAGAAAACCGAGAATTTAGTTAATCAGGCATGAAAATTCTCATTGACCGGTTTCTTCTCTCTGTCGTTCATAAAGTTCACATTTTTTTCCGGTACCAGCAATTTATGCTTGCTTTTTAGCACTTTTAATAAAAAAAAACTTACTCTCCTGAAAAAAGACAAAAAATATTTTTACATCTTGAAATTAATCCTTGCTATATCTATTATATATAAAAACGTAAAAACTGATGATATGTGAATTGGATATCTTGATTGGGTAAGCAAATTTAAAGGGGTAACCCCCCCCCTGCCACTTTCCTATGAAATCTTATTTTCTATCTGATTATAGGCTACAGATCACCTCCTTTAAATCGAATTATCCCCTTGTTATTGATGTGACCCTCGACCACCCAGACACAATTGTAAGTGGCCCTTCACTTGAAAAGGTTGTGCACCCCTAGTCTATAAGATTCATACATATTTGCACTAAAGTTCACAAATAAAAACCATGGTATATGAATATATAAATCATTATTATATTCTGAATTTTCTTAAACATTGTTTTCTATTCGTTAAATTTTAAGTCTAAGAACTTTCAGATGAAAATGGATCTTAGAGATTTGCATCAAAATTTTATTATCACATAAATTTTAAGATTCTGCTTATTGAACTGAAAATAAAAGTCACCATTTAATTACATTTATAAAATGTATAAGATAAGCATTTTGAAATATTATATTGAATAATATTCAAATTTATTCAATGACCAGCCCTTGACATCTATTGTCATACCATATAACAGAATTTTTTCATTTCTATAATGATTTTAATGTAATTTTTTTTAATTAAAAATCTATATTGAATGTTATTTAATAATTAAAATAACCTTTTATTATCATTTAATATTAATGTTCATTGCAAAATCATATTAATGAAGAGTATGATAAATATTGTTCTTTCCTTTCACTCTTGTACTTTTAAATTTTTCCCATTTAGGAAATCTTTCTTTTAAATAAATTTAACAAATGTAATTAAAAATAATATTAATAACAAGAATAACAAGGAAAAATCAATTTAGAAATAAATTATATGCTGCACTTACATTATAAACCAGAGAAAAATAAAAAGTGGTATGTTTTTGGCAGAATAAACCGGTAAAATCGTGGTTTTTACCACTGTCATGTCAAAAACCAGTTTTTAAGGTCAAAAACCCAACCCTGACTTTATATGATCTTATAATGAAATCTGCGCCTTTTTTCTGCGATCCTTTTGCAAAATTTGCATCTTTTTTGTGATCGTTTGGATAGAAATTGTGTCTGTTTTGCAATCCTTTAACAGAAATCGCGTCTGTTTCACGATCTTTTGACAGAAATTTGTGATTTTTCGACGAAATCCAAATATTTTATATGATATCTTAAAGAAATTTGCTCCTTTAACAGATATTGCACCTTTTTCGTGATCTTTGACAGAAACTGTGGCTTCTCTTCATTCATTAGATGAAAATCGTGTTTTTTGGAGATCATTTGGGGGGAAATCACGCCTTTTTCACTAAGCTTTGGCAAAAGTTGTATCTTTTTTATGATCCTTTGACAAAATTTGAATATGTTTCTAAGTTTTTTTGATAGAAATCGAGTTTGTTTTGCAATTTTTTAACAAATATAATGTTTTTTCTATGATCTGTTGACAAAATTCATGTCTTTTCTGTGAACCTTTGACAAAATTTGCATCTTTTTTCCCAATCCTTTAATGAAAATTCTTTCTCTACAATCATTTGATGAAAATTGTCTTTTTTCGATCATCAGACTGAAATCGCATCTTTTTCGCAATCCTTTGGCAGTATTCACGTCTTTTTTGCAAGCCTTTGACAAAAATTGCACTTCCTCTGTAATCATTTGATAAAAATCGTAGGTTTCATTGCAATTATTTGACATAGTCACAATTTTTTTTCGATTTATACAGATACCGCATCTATAGCCAGAGTTGTATAATATAGACACACACGCACAGAAAATTTTATGAACTTTGTAGAAAGTTTTAGGAAAGAAAAAAAAATATTTTTGTAAATTTTTTAAGTACCAAAAAATAAAAATATTCCCCCAATTTTATGTACGAATTATTTACAGTCAAAGTGAATTTCGTCAACAGACCTTGAAAAAAAATTGCGAATTTCAACAAAGAATCGCGTTAAAAAAGTGCATTTCGACAAAGAATCGGGTAAAAAAGGAACATTTTGACAAAAGACTGCATAAAAGACAAATTCTATTCATGAATCGTGTAAAAAATACGAATTTCGTTCATGGTTTGCGTAAAAAATACAAATTTTGTGTAGAATCTCACAAAAAAGCGAATTTCGTTCACAAATAGCATAAGAAACACAAAATTCATCTATGATTTGCTCAAAAATATGAATTACATCCGTGAATCGCTCAAAAATGTGATTTACTGTCATAAATCGCTTTAAAAGCGCAAATTATACGTCCATAAATCGCTCAAAAAATGCACATTTTGTCGATAGATTGCTCAAAAAATGCAAATTATGTCCATGAATTGCATAAAATACAGATTTACGTCCATAAATCACACAAAAAACGTGAATTTCATCGACAGATTGCTCTAAAAACCAAATTATGTCCATGAATTGCATAAAAACAGCAAATTAAGTCCATAAATTTAAAAGGAAATACGAATTACGTCTTTAAATTGCTCAATAAATGCAAATTTCTTTGACAAATCGCTCAAAAAACGCAAATTTCGTCGACAGATTGCTCAAACATAAATTATGTCCATGAATTGCATAAAAAAGCGAATTATGTCTATAAATTGCATAAAAACGAGAATTATGGCCATGAATTGTGGAAAAAACGTGAATTACACCCACGAATTGCTTAATAATAGCAAATTTCGTCCATGCCAAAATGATATAATGCATAATTTTATTAAACTTTAAATTAACTTACAGAAAGTTTTTAACCCATTATTAAGTGGGCAGAAAGTTTTGGGTTTTATATAGGTCTGTCTATAGCATTGTTTGACAGAGATTGCATTTTTTTCATGGAATCAGCATGTTTTCAGCATTCGCAATCTATATTGACGAAAATAGTTTTTTTTGCAATCATTTGACAAAAAGCAAGTCTTTTTTGCGGCCAGTTTCCATCCTCTGTAATTATTAAAAGACGGAATTCTACCTGTGGACGGAAAACTTTGACCCATGCTATGGTCCCTGCACAAATTATTATAAATAAAATAATGTTAACCGAACATGCAAGCATCGTTCTTCAAAAAGTCGTTTTCCCTCATTCATCGTTGTAAAATTTCTCTCCTCACCGAAATGAAATTGAAAATCACGAGAATCCTTATGACATATAAACTGGAATTTCTTCTTTTACCCTAAAATAACTCATTTGTGCTGTTTGGGTTGATGAAGGCAACAATAATGGACGATCTTTAAGATTTTGTTCAAGCTGTGAAAAGAAATTTTCTTGATTGGGGATATATCTTTCAGAATTGAAATCAAAGTATGAAGTTAAATAAGAGAAAAAAATGGGTACAGGACAGTTATAGTATTTTAATAATACTAATCTATTTTGTTTTCCCCCTTGTTATATGCTGAATCTGATAATCACAAATGTAGATTTTAAATGGTCTCTTGTTCACTATTTATTTCTTGAAAACTGACTAATACTGTATAATGATTTTTTTCAATTTTCTACATTAACTGCAATTATTTAATTTAAATTATTTCCAAATAAAATTATACTACTTATAAACAAATGTTTATCAAACAATGTTTATCCTTTATCCAATAATGTTTATTTTTATCAATGAATATGCATATGTAATAAAAAGTGTATATGTAATTAAAAAAAGGGGGGGGGGAGTTTAAAAACAAAACAAAATTGGTAATTTAAAATCCATATTTTCAACATGTGCAAACAACATAAAACAAGCTGAGAAAGTAACAAAAATTTCATTAATAATAATTTTTAAAAAATCATAATTTCATTGCTATTAAATACATTTTATATTACATTTAAGTAATAACAATTATTTCAAACAAATTTTTCTATCAAATATTTTTTCTTTCTGAAAATTTGCAATTCAATTTAGTGTTCAAACACCATAAAATTGACTGGTTCTCATACATAAAAACCAAGCAAAAACGTTTTATAGTTTTCAGTAAAAGCAAAAAAAATTATAAGGAATGCTGTCAAAGTTTACATTTTGTATGCAATAGCATGTTAGAAGAAAAAGAAAAATGCTGACTAAACAATCAGCATTGAATTCAGGAGGTCTGGTAGGGAGGGGTATTTCCCTCTTCCCCCCCCCCCCCCCCCTCGAAAATGCGAGATTTTGTGTTTTCAATGACAAAAAAGTGCAATCCCCCATTGGAGATACACAAATACGAGCTCTAACAATTTTAGGCTTACGGCTAACTTATGCACCTGATTAGATGCAGTTAAAAATAAAAAAATTCTACATACAAATCTGATATAGAACGTGAAAAAACAATACAGTATAAACAAAAAAAAAAAAAAAAACATGCATATGTTATACAGCTTACCTTGCTTTTCGGAAATGTTGCTTAGAAGAACATTCATCGATCGCCGACAACCAAAACAAACTGGACGCCACGCCATTATTCTGTAAGTTGGTTGATTGGTGGTCTTTTCAGATCGGCGCAGAAAATCCTCCGCGGAAAATCTCGAGTGTTTGGATCTGTCATGGCTTCCTGCATCTATCTGGATAGAGATCGCAAGAAGCCATTGATCTGTTTAGGGGCGTTCCGTGCGCAAGATTTTGTAAGGTTTGTTCTGCTATTGTTTTATGTGTTGTAAAAGATTTTTTTTTTGTCATTGAATTAGTTAATAAAGAATTTTTATAAACATATAAAGATCAGTTGCTTTGTATTTTTTTATTCTCAATTACATAATTAAATTAAATTTTACTTAAAAGTAAGAGCACAAAATTAAATTCAAATTAGCTTAAATAAAATTTAATATTTTTTTTACATATTTTTTAAATAAATTTTGATAATTGAAATATATTTTTAATTCATATACACTATTTTTAATAATTAAATAATACGAATTTAATTCATATGCACTATTTTTTAATAATTAAATAAATTTAATTATTAAAAAATTATAAATAATTGTTAAATTTTTTAATAATTAAATTATAATAAAAAAAATATTTTTTTAAATTAAATAATAATAATAAAATTAAATAAATTTATTAAAATGCAAAATATTCTACACTTACATTCAAAATATTTAAATAAATATTATTTAAGTTAACTTTAAAAAAGCAATGTTAACATTAAAAAATTATCCCCAGATTCTGCTAGATTTTCTATCAAGATCTATACAGATAACCTTTATCGATCTACACAAATCTACACAGATTTTCTGAATGCTGTACAGATATTACATTTCACTATTTTCAGGATTTATTTAATAGATTAATATAGTAATATGCATGTGTTATTAAAATAAACACATAATAAATATGCTGCGAAATTCATACTACAAAGTTGATTTATATAGATATTTTATTATCATCATATAATAATAATAATAAAATAATAATTATGGTAAAAAGAATTACGTGTTATTTATATTATGATGAAGTCTTCTTTAAATTAACTTAAAAAACGCTATGGTATCACTAAAAAGTTGTCTCCAGATTCTGATTGATTTTCTATCAAGATCTATATAGATAACCCACATCGATCTACACAAATCCACACAGATTTTCTAATTGCTGCACACATATATAAATTTCTACATTTTGTTACTTTTTATAATTAATTTAATCAAACAGTAAGCTGATATACTTCTAATATTAATATAAATACATAAAAAATGCGCTTCGAGCTATATGCTACAAAATCATTTTATATGGATGTACCTGGGTTTCTCATGGACAAATGGGCCCAGCTAAAACCCACTTGCCTATATGGGACCCATGTGGAGCCCACATGGGCCCATAGTTCTGTGCTGCCTGGGTTTATGCTTGATAATTGATTTGACACAGGGGGAGTAAGGCAAAAGTAAATATTTTCAGTGAAACATATCTTCATTTATTTATTACAGATTTGCAATTTGAAAGACATTGTGTGGCAAAATAAAAAGGTAAGAAAATACATTATTATATTTATTATAACTAAAATAATAGAATTCTAAATTTCTTTTTTTATCATCAAGTTTTTGTCAAACTTCCATATGGGGTACAATGGACCTTGGTCCATTGTACGCCAGTTTTGTATCCCATGTTTTTAAAAGTTAAATATTATATGTGAAATTCAGAATTAATAAATTATTTTACTTCTGTGTGTAGATTAATTAATGATTCATGTTGTGTAATGCATTTTTGAAATATTTATCTGTATAATATAAGCTTTCAAATTTAAAAATTAGCCCAAATTAAGAATTAATAAATTATTTTATTTCTGTGTGTGAGTTAATTAATGATTCATGTTGTGAAATGCATTTTTGAAATATTTATCTATATAATATAAGCTTTCAAATTTAAAAATTAACCCAAATTAAACACCAAAAATTAGTAAACAAAATATTTTGTGCATTTGAGGTTTTTTTTTTTTTTTTTTTTTCATATAATTTGTTAATTCAATATTCCTGCACTTATACATACATGCATCCATAATAAGTTAGATTTGAATAAAATAGTAGAATGAGAAAAAAAATTAAATCTACCTATTAGTTTGTATCTGGATATAATAATTAAATAAGGTAAAATTCATTAAAAAAATGCAGATGATGTAAAGTAGACAGAAAAAATTTATTATATTTTTTTCCTTAGTCATATATTTAGATATATATATTTCTTATTATAAAGGTTTATATTTAACTTTAAGTGGCATCATTGTACAAAAAAGATATATATTATTTTTCATATTTCTTTTCGCAATGCCAAGAAACAAGCCTAGGAAAACCAATAGAGGTTCTGTGCCACATGAAGCTATGGAACAGGCTGTAAAATGTATTGTGGATGATAATAAACCTAATTGTTCAATCTGCGACCGGTATAATGTCTTAATCATAAAAAAAATGAAAAAAAAATGTTACTTTAGTTAGAGCTAAAAGAGTGAATAAACAAATAAAAATGAATAATAAAATGTGAATAAACAAATAAAAATAAGTAATAAAATGTGAATAAACAAATTATGATATAGTTTATCTTTCTTATTGTTAAAAAATAAACTACACTGATATATTTTTATTCAACTTACAAGTGGTCCATAGAGCCCCAAGCTGTAGACCATTGTACCCCGGCATTGGGGTACAATGGTCCACTTTGTCACTTGCTATTTTAAAAAATATTTTAAAAAAAGTAAGCATAATTATTATTTTTGAGTTGATGCAGTATAAACTTTAATGTATAGGTAACATGCATGTACTTGATCAAAAGAAAAAAATCAATACTTTAAGAGTAAACAGTCAAAATTTACAAAAGTGGACCATTGTACCCCAGTCTCCCCTAATCTATTCTATAACTAATTTTGTCTTGTGGATGAAAATGTTCAAGAAAGTGTTGCTCCAGTATCCACTACACCAAGTGTCTAGTCTTATAACAACTAAATAAAAATGAGTAAGAAAGAAAAATCATGAATCAAGCATATCTTATGCAACACTTTCCAGAACTTCCAGAATCCTGTAACAAACTTCACCGTTAATAAAGTAGAGAGAAGATTCCTTTAAAAAACACTTTAAAAAACGCATTACACATTTAAAAATTTAATTTAAAAATTACTTTAATAGTCAGTACTCCAAATTATTTTGTGTAGGCCTGTAGAACTTCATTACAGTTATATATATAGGTACTTAAAATTTTTTACAACCGTAAGTTACATCATTTTATACGAATCACATATTAAGCTTAAATATAATTCACATAAAAAACACATAACAAAACTAAACACACTTCCAGTCATTATAATCCATAGGCGACAATTCAACGGGTTCTTTCGGTAGTCTGTGTATGATTTTATTCTTAGTCTGGAAACATCTGTTAGAGAGCTTAATATAATTCATCTAGAAAATGTATAAAACAATAAAAGCCGCTACTAAGCAATTCACATCCAGAGACATGTATGTATTAGAAATATTTTACGCAGTCCTCTACATCAACATGGTTAATAGAATTTGACACATCACGCAGTATTTGAAAATTTAATTAAACTTTAAAATGACAACCTAATATAAAAGCACGGTTCCAGCAATTATAGATAGTGCAGTAACTGAATTATTTTGTGTTTCCCTGTAAAAGTATAACAAATGCTACTCACTCAACAGAAAGAATCTTGTAATAAATCTCAGCAATGTATATATACATATATAAACTGTGTTTTAAATTGTGTATCTTCAATAAAATATGCGGCAAATGACTTCCCCCGATGACCATTATGTAACTGAATCATTCTGTGTGATCCTGTAAAAGAATTACAAATGCCTTGCTCTCCATATTCTTATAGAATGTATGTTTATAGCACTTCATAAATGCATATAAATCTTATTATGCTTCCATTAAAAGTCTTTCTTAATTCCTTCTTAGTCCTTTCTTCTAAATTCCAAAACACTCTCCAAAATAGCTTTATGGAGTGGCGAAAACTCGACGGATCTCTCAGACTTTTACTGATTTTGTCAAAATTTCAAACATTTTTTTTTCAAATAATATTTCAATCCGTCCGAACGTTTCAAAAATTCTGCAGGTGGTGTAAATCTGGTTTACTGAGATTATATAAAAAGATTGCCTTAAAATACTGACATTTATGCACTTTTAAAATGTGTCTCAAAAGCATATGGACAGGCGATTTTTTGAAATAGCAGTTCAAAAAATAGATAAATTATCACGAAAAAATTAATTATTTTATGAAATTATAAAAACAAAGTTCATTTGAATATAGAAATACTACAGTTGTGTCACAGAATTTTTGCAAAATAAATAAAATCAAAATTAGCTATCCCAAAAAAATATGGATAATGGAAAGTATCGCTCTTATTATTACCGTATCAAGAAAATGTTCATATTCTGCGTGCTGCACATGTAATATATTCATTTCGAAACATAGAATGCCTGCTGGTTCTTCAATTAGCCAATAGTTTGAAAATGCCTCGCAGCATTCATTTCTCTGTGTAGCTGAAAATTGCCTTTTTGGAGGCTTAAACTCTTCTGGAACAGTATGTCCAGTCCTGTATACTTAATTTTAATTTCAAATTTGCAAATGGCACCAATAATATTTTAACAAAATTTTGCTTTTACAACGAAATCTTAAATTAAGGAATTCTTCATTTCTAAAAAGGACGTTTGTAAATTCCCGTGACAGTCGATAATTTCTCATTTTACTAACAGAATTTCTCCATGCCGGAAAGGGTTAAAATGTTAAAATTTTTGATAGTGCTAAACAAATGATATCTGCAATTTATTAAATGTTGTCGAAAGTTGACAATGCTATTTCAAAAAAGCGTCCGAGGCAAACAATAAAAACATCTGAGAGACATGATAGGGAAACAGAGACGAATAGCTTTGATACGAAACAAGTCTTTATGTGAAATTGTGAGGACATTAACGATTCCTGTTTCGAGATCTAGTGTTCATCACTGCGTGCAAGCAGGTAAGTTTCTAAAGCTGCTATCAGATTCACCAATATTTCAAGAGACTTTTGAGCCAACACTTGATTTCCTCGAACTTTTCACGAAATATCCTCACAACACCCAGTGTGATAGCAAACAACAATGTTCCCCAACATTTTTTTGTAGTTCCAAAAAAGCCTCTACTAGCCTAGACTTTTCATCCAACGTCGAACATTTCAATTAATCAGAGGAAAGCGATTGATACGAATAGGCAATAAATATTAATGGCTGGCACCAGTATTACTGGTTTTCCTGCTTTTTCTCCAACTTTTACCTTTTTCTTTTTTTTTTTTTTTACCTTTTTCTCTCTTTGAACGGGAAAAAGTTGGTGTTAAAATCTGCTGAAAATTTGTCGCGCGAAAAGTTTGTGAATCTGATAGTAGTTTAAATATCGCAGAATGTGTCAGACATCTATGCTGAAATTGCACCATGGAAAGACACGCGTGCTTTTGATTAAAAGCACATGTATTGAACGGATAATTTGTAATTTTTTTTTCAGTGATGAAAAGGAAATTCAATTTGGGTGGCCCGGATGACATACTGTTTGGATGATCTATGACGAGAACCTGGCGAGTTCTTTAATCGTCAGCAAGGAGAGGTTCTCTTAAGCTGCTATTAGATTCACCAACATTTCGTGAGACTTTTGAGCCAACATTTATTTTTCTCCAACTTTTCGCGAAATATCCTCACGACACCCAGTGTGAAAGCAAACAGCAAGGTCCCCCATTTTTTACTGCAGTTCCAAAAAAGTCTCCGCTAGCCGAGACTTTTCATCCAACACCGAACATTTCAACAAATCAGAGATAAATGATTGATACGAATAGGCGATAAATATTAACGGCTGGTGCTAGTAGTACTGGTTTTCCTGCTTTTACTCCAACTTTTTACAAGACAATTGTAACCCTTTTCTCTCTTTGAATGGCAAAATGTTGGGGTCAAAATCAGCTGAAAAATTTGTTGCTCGCAAAGTTCTTTAATCTAATAGCGGCTTTATGGTGTGAGGCATTTTCTGTATGAACGATAGATAATGCTTTTCGTAATAGCCAATAATAGTCTGGACATTATTAAAATGCCTTCAAAAGCAAGCTATTTCTAATTGGAAACATTTTAGAACGGAAAAACTGGAAATTTCAACAGGACAATGAGTCGATGCATGCGTCCCATTCAACCACAGTTTAGTTTGCGCAGAATTGAGTGACCGTTACAGACAAACTAGTTATCAGCCTCGGCCAAAATCGAATTGAAAACAAATTCGTGTGTAATTACGTGACAGGTGTAGGCCTAAATTCGTCAGTTTTCGACTATTACGATTCTAAAGCAACAAGTGTCGCAGAAATGGTTCTCTTTACAGCTACAGTTTCTGCAAACACTAGTTCGAAGCTCGCCTAATCTGTTTTTAACATAATTTAAAGAAATGGATCCAAAATTTTAGTTAAAATACAAAATATCCAAAAAATCGTCTCGTGTAGCGGAGACTATTTTGGAACTGCAGTAAAAATATGGGGAACCTTGCTGTTTGCTTTCACACTGGTTGTCGAGAGGATATTTCGCGAAAAAGACAAGCTAAGGCAGCTTTTTTTGTTTTTTTTTTCTTTTTTACAAAAACTTTGTAAAACTTATACGGCATTTCTTTGTTGCCATAAAATTATGCTATGATCCCATATGTTTATTATTTTTTACTTGATTATTCGGGCATTTTTTGAGTTGTTATTTTAAAAAAAAATAGACTGTCCATATACTTTTGAGACGCATTGTAGAGTAGAAAAATACCGTATAAACCTGAGTTCGTCTGTGTATTTGAAAGGGTGAAAATTCGTATTTTTAAAAACCGATTACACCATAGATTAGAGGAAGGTTTCAGCTTTGATTTCTTTTCTTTTTTTTTTTTTTTTTTTTTTTTGGGGGGGGGGGGGTGTCGATATCTTGAAAATTATACCTTGGAGAGGTGTTGTAGTAAAGGAGGAAAACGTCCTCAGGAAAAGGACTCCTCTTTTATTTTTATTTGTTTATTTGTTTATTTTTTAGAAGTCAACTGCTATATATATTTTAATTGTTTGCAGCATTTGAAATGTAAAAGTACGATCTTTCAGATTATGTCTTCGTTTTAAGTTTACTAAGAGATTTTGCCAATGTAATTAAATAAATAATGACATCATTCGCCCAAACCTGAAATTGCTTCTGTTCTTCTTTCCTTGTCTGCTGATGTGTAAATAAGTTTATTACGCATGCACCAGCGCTTTTTTCCCTTTTTTTAAAGAGTGAAATGAATTTTTAATGAGAGTGTGTTGCGATTGTTAAATAATTGTTCAAGTAATCATTAGAATTTTTAAATTTTGAGTCTCAAGTGCATAAGAAGACACTTTGAGCTATTCTCACAAAACGTTTCGGCCTCATACGTGCTATAGATTTCACTAGCCATCCCGGCACACGTAAAAATACGCACAAACACACACACGCACCCACAGAACGAAATTTTCTTTTATTACTAATGATATTAATGATTCTATGTGTGTAAAAAAAATTAATTGTGTATTACTTTTCCATGACTGTGTAACATTTAGATTGATTTTCCCGAGTTGAAGTGTGTCGGTTTTAGGTCAAGTTTCGGGTTCACGAAATTTTTTTATTACGTTTAAGTCGTTGTTTGGATTGTCGTAAAACAGAATTTTCGTTTATGGCAACTTTAAGCTGCAACTTTGATTTAATATACACTCACTAGTATAAACAAATGATAGAATGTGTGATTCTATTATTAATTAAATTTAAATCAAGAACGTAACGAAAGCCGATCATAAAAGATAATACAATTGCAATACCATTTCAAGTCTTAGGCGCTTAAGACCTTGCATAGTTTAAAAGCCGATTGCGCAGTAAAACAACAATAAACACAGTTTAGCTTTTTTTGACAATAAAAATAATATTTATATGATTATTTATATGATTAGCTAACGTAGCTGACAAGCTTAGCGATGACGAAAAATAAAAAGCTCTACGATAGAAATTTATAAACGATGAATCAAAATAATGTCAAACTACAAATACAATTTAACATTTTTTCAGCATAAAAAAGGGGATTAGTGTTTAGTTCGCTGGAATGAAGGGAAAAAATAGAAACAAAGCAGTAAGATTAGATAGGTAAAAAACTGTCTGATCAAATTATGGAGAAAAAAACAGCATTCCTTCTTAATAAGTTTTGGCGGGATGTTAACTCGGAGATTTTCCTTGCTCTAGCCAACACTGGTGATTAATATATATAATATTTTTTTCAAGCTATAAAAAAATTATTTGAATCAATACCTTATCGGTCAAATATTCCCAGCTAATTAATTCTAATCTTTTTAATTTGTTAATTAAAAATGTTATTTTTAATGAAGAAATACTTGATTGAATAAATATTTCGCAATTAATAGTATTTTTCGTTAATAAAATTTTAAGTTACTTTTATTTTGAAAGAAATGTGTTAAATGACTAAATAAAGAATTTTTGTTGTACTATTCTTGATAAGAATAGCTTAAAATGTCAATAAGTAACTCTTATATTTATAAATTATCAAAGAATGTGCGTGTATATAGATATATTTATATATATATAAACGTTGTTTCTGGTAGAACGTTTAGGCAACTTTCAAAAAACAAGCCACGGTCTAAACTTGTTTCAGTTTTGGATATTCATAGTGTCTCAGATTCAATTTTTAAAAAAGATTATAGTAGCGCCTAAAGCCAACCAGTCAATCAAACGGTTTGATTTTCAAGTAGAATATTTATTTTCTAAGTAATTAATAATAAGGTGGTCTGGGGTAATAACGCCAGGCGGGGTAATAACGCCAAGTGCTAATATTATGCATACTTATGAAATAATCTGGTAAATGACACTTATGTGCTCTGCGCAGAAGGGTTTTGAGTCATATAAATCGCAAAAACAGCTTCAAGTTAATTTGTTTCATTTTTAGGTCTTATTGTTTTTACATGCAACTAAAATTAACGCTTGATCTAAAATTTGCGAGATACGTTTTGTGATGTGAAGACTATTTTTTTTATCCGGAAATACTTTGTTAGTTACATAAATTTTTAGTACATTTCATGGACTTTCAAAACCTTGTTGAAGATTTTGAATATCTTCTCGAGATAATTTGTAATTTAACCCGGGAGAACGCGCGCTTACCCAAGGTATGAATAGATTTGACTTTGTCACCAATAAAATCAAATTATAACAGTCACTTTATTTAGATCTTACAAATTTTGCGATAAAATAAGTTGAAGCTTACTTTAAAAAAATTAGTGGTTACAATTGTAAAAACCATACGCACTCCGGGTCTTTTAGGCCCTGCGCGCGTCCTCCCGGGTTAAAATGAACAGCGCAATAACTATAATGGGGTAATAACGCCAATCCTTGGCATTAATACCCCGGTTGATTCCCTACAGTGGCCGAGCTACATCCTAAATACTGATTCAAATAAACATAGTTAAAACTGTGCAATGTTTCTAATAATTCTATTTAAGCGGTCCTTTTTAAGCAAAAAGAAGCTCACGGTCTGATATTCTTTTGCCTCATCCTCCCCCCCCCCCCCACACACACACACACCACACCTTTATTTTTCTTACACTTTCACAAAAAGTTGAACATTTTCAATAGCTTAGAATGCTATTTGTCAATTTGTAAGTTTGTAGAGTTTGTATTTTTAGAATTGGGCAATCTACATGCAATTATTCCATCTTATTTCATAGTTTTGTTTGCATGGCGTTATTACCCATATAGGTGGGTAATAACGCCAAATAGCATTGGTCAAGAAATCACGCCATTACATTTTATCAATACATATGTGTTAAATTATTTTTTTTATATAGATAGTCAATGAGTTGCTGTATCAAATCATATATTTGTTTGAAAAATACAATCTAAAACTGAGCCGTGAAAATTGGTAGAACCTTAACGTGGCGTTATTACCCCAGGGTACCTTACATACAGGGATTACAGCAAATAAAATGCCGATTTCAAAATTAAATTTCTCAAAAACAAAGATCGATAGAATTATGCAGTAAACAGTTTGTTTATTGGGTAAGCTGTAAAAATGCTATACAGAAGTTTCGATGGGTGTATATTTTGAAAAGATTATGTTCTGATTGCAAAGAATGGTTGACTTGGCATTTTTCTTGCTTTAGATTACTTGCAGAGAACGAGTTTTTCGGCGTAGAATGCCATATTTTATCGATTTTATGAATTTTAATTTTTAAAATTTCGAAATTCCAAAAAAAAAAAAAATAGTTTAAAAAATCGTTAAAATATGGCACTGTATGCCGAAAAACTCGTTCTCTGCAAGTAATCTAAAATAAATCAAGCATTCTTTGCAATCAGAAAACAATCTTTTCAATATATTCACCATTCGAAACTTCTGTATAACATATTTACAACTTAGCTTATAAAAAAACCGTTTACCGAATAATTCTATTGATCTTTGTTTTTGAGAAATTTAATTTTGAAATTGGGGTCTTATTTGCTTATTTTCTTTGCTTAACAACACCTTTCGTACTAACCTTTTGCCCAGTTTCCTCCACATAGCTTCTAACCACAACGAAATTTTGTCTCTACTATTTCCAAACGGCAATCTTTGCTATCTTAAATTGCAGACTTCTGTGATTAAATAATGCTATGGTTAATATTCAAATATATTTTCTTTAAAATCGTAGCACATGGAAGGTATGACTTAGCATGCAACTAGGGTTGCAATGAGTCAGGGATTTTCAATACCACTATTTCTGAAAAGTAATAAATGCTTTAATAAATTAAAAAATTTGGCGATTAAATAAGACAATATCCATTTAGAAATATTAGTATTCAAATTTCCTGAAAAACGAGGATTTTGACATCACAAATAAAGTATACGATAATACGATTAACAGCTATTATTTTGAAAATCAGACAAAATGATAAGTGTATTTTTTGATTTGCTTGATTTTTTTTATGTTGAAGTAGATCATTTTTAGTGAATAATGTGCAATTTGAAGCCTTAAAGAAATATGCTCTTTCCTATCTAAAATGTCAGAGTTCAAGGTTGTGAATGCACTAGCATTTCGTGAAAAATGAAATGCTTGTATGTTTGGAGTGCTATATATCTGGAAGCAAAAACATTCCAAAATTCTTTTACCATAAACTATTAGTATAGCAGTACCTGCTTATTAAAATTTAATAGTTTCCATGAGGCATTGTTATTTTAAATTGTTATGTTACCACAAAATACAATCAAAATAACGTTTTTGTCCGTTTTCCGCACCTATTATCTTTTATAAGCAATAGTAGGCCAGACTTTTTCTTATAGAATTTGAAAGTGTACAACGAGGACAAGTTAAATAATGTAATACTCTACCGGGATATTGTTGGTGTTAGCAGATATAATCTGTTAAAAATTCAAAATTTTTAAAATCTGCAACATTTAGATTAGTGTTATCTCAAAAAAGTGTCACAATTGAAAAAACAAAATCTATCACGCAGTAGTTGAACATATGTGCAAAAACACAGAGACGAAAAGGAAGTGGGATCTCTTGATATTTTCAGGGAAAATATGACGAAATTTTCAAACAAACAGTGTCGATGATCACACTTCCTTCTATCAGAAAATGAAAAATCCTATTTCTCTTTTTCTTTCTATGTTTTTTTTTTTCCTATGAGAAAATGGACTATCCCTTTTTGAGGTTCCGTATCGTAAGGTCCATATCGAGGATTAACTGAATCTGAAGTTTGATGGAAATCCATGCTTTAAATCTTGAAATAGAGCTATTTCAGAAATCGTTAAAAATACAACATTGCAGTATCACCTGTTGAGCGATTTATACCAAAAGTTATATAGCATTTTTCGTGGCAAGGAATAACCAAATCTGAAGTTTTATGAAAATCCGTACATTCGTTATTGGATACAGTTGTTGCCTAAATCGTAAAAAAATGCAACATAGGAAGGAGCACCACCCTTTAATTGATATACACCAAAATCTAATCAGCATTAATTTATTATATGGACTACCTAAATATATTTTTTATAAAATTTTGTCACAAATTTTTGTCACAGACAGACAGATACACGCAGGCATTTTGTAAAATCATATGTCTTGGAATCTCTGACCCCTAAAACGTGTAAATCCGCCAAAAGCCGGAATTAAAAAAATTTCACTATTCCAGTACTTTCTTCTTGTATAGATAGAAGAAAGTAAAAATAAATAAGCAAATGATGTAAAGCAAATTAGTAATAACTATGAATGATTTATCCATAAAACAGTAGTTGTTTTTATTTTTAATAAATAAAACTGATAAATTAAAAATATGTCTACATATACATACCAAAAATATTTTAAATAAGTTACTAAGTAAATTGATATGAATTAAGGTTTCATGTAAATAAATGTACAATATTATAGTATGTTAATATATTTAAATATCTGACACTGATGTGCATAATCATTTAAGTAAATAAATAATTAAATAGGTAAATAAGTAAATAAATAAATGATAAAATAATATTCAAACTTATGTATAACAAACTTCATAAATTAAATAATCTACTCGTATATTTTCACAACAATTTAAATTACAGTTAAAATTTAAATGATTGAAATTTTCTGATTAAATATTTTTATGATCATTACATTGATGCAACAATATCCATTTATATTACGATTGTATTTATAGTTTGACAGATATGAGGGGAAGCATTATCAACATATATAAAATGATGTATTATGATGACATTAAGTTGCAATAAGCGCCTCCAACGTAATTCTCATCTAGTTCTATAGTGACATTTGACTCCTCCTAAACTCAATATGTTCAACTACAATTTGAAAGTGCTAAATTATTCTGAATTGTGTAATATACTCACTGTATCCGCCTAACTACGTGCAGTACATGATATCTCAATAGAATATACATATTTCGCACCCACTAAACTAACAAACTAAAATAAGCCATCACGTTTTCATGTTAAAGTAAATGTTACCGGTGTAGTTTTGCTTCTTCAGGGAGATACATAATACCGAGATAAATAATAATAATAATAATAATAATGTGTTCATCGCATTTTTGAGCCAAACTATTGTTTCATTCTTGTTCCTTTTTTTTTCTTTTCTATTTTTATTAATATTAATTGTTTCTATAATATTAATTGTTTCACTGTTTCGCAGATAAACTGGGTTTGCAAAGGTTAATCCAGCTGTCCTCTATCAACCACTCCCTACAAACAAACTTCACTGTTTGAGGGATTCTGGAGTAAAAAGCCTGTGCAATCAAATACAAATCCCTAAATTGACCAAAACGCGCTAAAAAAAAAAAAAAAAAAGTGAGAAAAAATCCCGCCAAAAATATTCTGTCGTGGCTATTTTGATATGAATTATTAGTAGAAAATAAGAATTAACAATTCTATGAGCCAACAAAATCGAAGGAATCAAGCTGTTCTGATTTTTTCCTTTGTTCTGCTTTCTTTGTGTGTCGTTTTCGTGACGCGTTTCAAGACTTTCTTAAAAATCTAGAGAGCATTGATTTAACACATCTAATTCTTTCTCATATATACATATACAACAGCGATAATTTTGTTTAATATGTTACTATAATTTAATGTAACCAACGCTCATTACGTATGGGAGAAAGTCTTGGCATGTGTCGCGAATATGTCACACAAACTATTAAAAAAAAGTAAAGGAATTCGAACAACTTGAATGTTTCGTTTTCTTTGGCTTGTGTAATTAATATTATAAAATAAGAATTAATAATTCAATGAGCCAACAAAATCGAAGGAATCAAGCTGTTCTGATTTTCTTCTTTGTTCTGCTTTCTTTCTGTGTCCTTTTCGTGACGCGTTTCAAGACTTTCTCAAAAATATAGATGGTGTTGATGTAACACAACTATTTCTTTCTCATATGTACAACAGTCCGAGTCCTATGGACAATATGGTTCACAATATCTCGGGAACGGCCAGTGGAGCCAACTTAAAAAAAAAAAAAGAAAATGGGTTGACTTAAAAATATAGGGTGGACTCAAAAATATAGGGTGGGCACTAAAATATTAAGTGGGCTCAAAGATGCTTTAAATTAGATGGTACAACCAGTTTGTTTTTCTGTGAAGGGTAGACAGTTGGTGAAAGATGCGACTTTTAAGTCAAGCTGTCATTTTTAGGATTGTTGCATTTTTTATATATATATTCTCATGCATTTTTTCTTATAAAGACGATAATATTGATTGTGATAGCATCGTATCTTGAACATGACTACAAATTGAAACAGTAAAAAGTTACGCATTTACACTTAAGTCATTTTGGATTTATGGGTGCCAGTCGGAGAATTAAAACGCGCGGTCATTGGCAAAATAAATTTTGTTGAAAGGAGAAAAATGAATATAACAATGAAAACTGGCGACGTTAGAATTCAAAATTATTAGGTGGGTTCAGGTCCCACGGGCCCATATAAGTTGGCGCCACTGGGCGTGGCCCACAAAGAGATCTTTATGTATCTCAAAGGGAGAGGCACAAGAAAATGAAAAAAATATTTGGGATGGTAAAAAATAGTAAATATAGCAACTTAAAATTATAGAATTAATATGTAATCGGTTTATTAATATAATTGCATTTTAGAATCAGATTTATCATTAATAATAACTTCACGATTAAGATAAATAGCTAAATTTTCAAGGAAATCTAAATCAGAGGTACTGTCGGCATTAAAGAATAATTTTAGCAGTTTGAAAATTAAAACTATGGCCAAGGAAATATGGAATACCAAGATTACTTGGTGACAGACAATTTAGAAATTTTTTGATTAATGACATAACGAGAATGTTTTTCACTGTAAAAAAATCCGTTAAATTTACGGCAAAAACTGCGGACAGAAATATTGCGGGCAATTTTTACGCCAAAAACTGCTGGCAACATTGCTGCCTGCAGTATTTGCCGAAATGTAAAGGATTTTTTTTTTGCAATGTTTCAAGCGGATATCGAGAATTCTTTTAGTTTGACCAATATGAGATAAAACACAACCATTACAAGGAATTTTATAAATTTCCTATTTTTGAAGATCAGGTACATTTTTTCAATTCTGTTAAAAGTAAACTTGACAATTATAATTAGTCCTCCCT
Source organism: Maratus speculifer (assembly GCA_964019185.1). Classification (NCBI taxonomy): domain Eukaryota; kingdom Metazoa; phylum Arthropoda; class Arachnida; order Araneae; family Salticidae; genus Maratus; species Maratus speculifer. Next base: position 41,567,605 of record OZ025299.1, on the reverse strand, counting down.
TTTTATCTCACTTTATGTTTCGAATTAGCTAAAGTTTTAAAACGTTTCAATTTTAACGTTATCTTTAAGCCTATCAATAAATTGAAATTCCCTTCCATTAAATCTCGTGTTCCTGATCTTGAAAAACAGCGAATTTATAATGTTCTGTGTAATAGTTGTGATTTATCTTATATTGGTCAAAATAAATGAAATCTTTAAAAGAACAATCTCATTATGTCACTAATCAAGAAATTTAAAATTTTGTATTGCCAAGCACTCTTAAGAGCCCGGCCATAGTTTCAAACTGCTAAAACTATCTTTTATGTCAATAGTACCTCTCAATTAGAATTTTTTGAAAATTTAGCTATTCATCTTAAACGTGAAGTTTTAGTTAACGATAAATCCAATTCTAAAACGCACTCTGTAGCCTGGAATAACCTTTTCAGAGCTAACATATAATTAGCATTTTGTATTAATTATGTATATACATATTATATATATATGTGTGTGTATGTATGTATGTTTGGGAATAACTATATAAATAGCGATATATTTTTAATTGAGCTCGCATATATATTTGTATTTGCATTATATTATAATCTATTTTTAATTTACTTTTTTTTTCTCCGTCTCGCCATTTTGTTTCTTCCTTCCCCTTTTTCACTGTCTCCGTGTTCATTATATTCTTCCGTGATTGGTTGTTACCTTCTGCGTTCCTTCAGTTTGTTTTCTATGACGCCTTTTCATTTCAGTCATGCTGCTGCTTTCTTAGTAGACGCACGTCTTCTTTACACCTGACGAAGAAAAAAATAGTTTTTTTGAAAGGCCTAGCAAATTCAAGAATTTTTTATGGTATGCTTAAGAAGTTTTTATCTCTTCATATTAATAAACACCAGTTTCAACTTAGGGGAAGATGGGGATACTTGAGCCATTTTTTAAATTTTAATTTTTTTAATTTTTTTTATAATTTCTTAGAACAAAATAAAATATTGAAAATGAAAATTTGATATTTTTTCTTCAATTGAAAACCACTTTCAATTAATTTTGAACTATTTTTCTATGTCTAATAAATTTTTACTTTTTCTTTTACATCGTGGCTCAAGTATCCCCATGGAGGGGATACTTGAGCCAGATGTCACATTCGCACCAGTATTTTGCAAAGAAAAGAAACCGATTTACAATATAGGCGAAAAAATGCATTAAACCTTTTTGAAATATATTTGGTCGAATTTTCTGGTGTCGTTGTGACATTTCAGAATTAAAATTATGTGGTAGAAAATTCTACCAGCAGAGCTCAAAGGGTTAATCACCGTACTTTCAAAATGGTACCAAAGTATGTGATTTCTTTTTTTACATGTTCAGAACTATAAATATGTTACCATGTTGCCAATTTTAGAAAGAAAAATTGACCAATTGTAGAGATAATAGAGGTGGCTCAAGTATCCCCTATGCTCAAGTATCCCCACTTTCCCCTATATATTTTAATGTTCTTACATTAAAAATTATTTTCATTTTTGTTTATTTTTTAACAAAGGAGTGTTGGAGTAACTTACAATGTGGGAAAGAAAAATGGATGAGAAAATATTAAAAACCGTTGCATTGAACAACAGCTGACATAATTACCATCTTAGAAAGCCCCAGTTTGTTATGGAAATGGGCGGCTGAGGACAGGTTTCATATCGTTAATCAGATTGATCTCTGTCGAACTAATCGATCAAGAAAGTAGTCCTAGGGAAGCGGAAACAAACAATAGTTTTCTCTATCGATTTAATCGACTGGACATCAAGTGATCTGGTGTTATGAATTCGGGCCTAAGGCTAGAGAAACAACTAACTGCTTCTTGGCCGGAGCTGAAGTCGGCCGTATGTGAAAACACGCTCACAAAGAATTCTTTTCTCGTTGATGGGCAAACACCAGCTTTCATCTAGCATATTCGTATTCGCAGAAGACTTCATCTTTGTATGCCTAGACATGCTATTCTATCATAGTCTTCATTCGAAAAAATCTTAATAATCAATGTTATAATACATAGGGACATTTTTAATCACATGTATGTGCCTTGGGCGGTTTTCTACATTTTTGGACAAATAGGAATTTACATCTCATATATTTATAAAAATAGTAGACGTGGCGTGAATACTCATTTGTTTTCTCTGCTTATATGACCCGCAAACATCTAAACTACCGATCATATAGCATATCAAGCTTATGTGACATAAACTTTTCTCACTCGTCGATAGGCGATTTTTATCTGACATATTCACGATAACTCCAGGCTGGATCTTAAAACGGCTAGATTTCCTATACTAATATAGTCAATCAAACCATCTTAACTATCCATGTTATAATAATGTATCACATATTGCAAAATTTTAATCACATGTATGTGCCATATACGCAGAAAGCGAGAACTATTAATATTCTATTCTCCATTTCAGTTTTCCTAAATTAAAATGTAAAACGGCATTAAATAGGCTTGAATGTTTAATAAACAGCATGTTGTGAGTCAAAATTTCAAAATAATTGGCCCTCTGGACAAAATCTACAGTTTCAAATGTGTTTGTATAATTTAACGAAGCGCTTACATTAATTTATGTATAGTTCATAATATTTTCTGATAGGGAATTATCCATTTACGTTTAATTTCAATTTCGGTACATATTGTATTGAACGCGAAAAAGCAATTTCACTATCTCTTCTGAATGAATGTCATTGAAAGCGGCTATATAAATACTTCTTCATTAAATATTCAATTGCTTTAGATATTTTTTAATATATAATCCTATTCTTTTTTTTACAGATTTATTCAATAAATATTTTATCAGCTAAATCAGAATACATCTTTCAAACTGTTTACTCCATTAAATATTAAAGAAGATTGATTAGAAATTTAAAAATAAAACGTCTTTCTGTATATATTTTTAAATTTATTTTAGAGAAATGGAATGATTAAATCTCATTTTTATATTGAATCGTCTGTTTTTAAAAGTGCTAATTAGTGCATTATAAATTAATGCCAAATTTGTGCTCTGGAAATATACAAAGTCATTTTTTTTAATAATATTTCTTAAATATTTTCTGATAATGTATTTGTATGTTTTGTATTTTTGCTGTGTATTTAAAGAAAAATATTTATCCCTCCGATATTTTTCCTAATAGTTTTGAATACATAAATAACATAATTTATAAACCGTTTTTGAGGAAAAATAATGTCGTTAAATTAATAGTAGTAATTGATAATTAATAATTAATAAATATAAGTATTAATAAATATTAAATAAGTAATAATTAATAAATAATATTAATAATAATAATAATTTAGATGTCATATTTACCAATGTTCTGGTTTCTTAAATGAAATAAAAATACTTTGAAAAGGAATTTCAATTAATACATGAAATTAAATAAGCACCACATAAATACAAGACATATATGCTGATAATTTTCTTAAATAAGCTTTCTGGATGCTTGCATGTCCTTTCTTGCTTTAAAACCAGTAGAATTTGTAAATATGATACATAGTTCTATTGGTGTATATTCCATGTCCTTTTTACGCAGAATATACACACCTTCTGTGTAAAAATAATCTGGAATTTATCATATAAAAATCGCTCGAAAAAGACATCAGGACAATTTTTTTCTGTTAGCGTTTACCACTCTATCGAGTTATAAAGAGGATTTTGAGAGCCGCTTGTCATTTAGTATGTTGATAACAGCTGTTTTATTGGTCATTACTTTTGAGAGCTCTGCGATTTTTGACAACAGAAAACTTAGTTGAACAAATACTTTGCTTAAATTCGTGTTTCAAATAAAAAATTTTGTAATGAATATTTTTAAGGTCACCGAAATTTAGTACAGATTTTGCATCACGATAATGCTCAAACATATCTTTGAGTAAGAGGCTTTCACAAAAAACACAACGAATATCATCGGCAGTCATCGTGCTCAACTATATGACTCCGTGTGAATTTTTTTCTGTTCCCAAAGCCAAATTATCATAGGGAGGAAGGTGTTTAGAGTCATTTGAGGTCCTAAAATTAAATTCATGTTTATTTATTCATTAATTATTTATTCAATAATTCATGATTATTCATTCATCAAAATGAGGGAGCTGGAAACCATAACAGAATCAACCTACTGAAATTGTATGGAGAATTGGGTCAAAAGCAGTAGACATGTATTAATAGAGCTCACTAATTCAATAGAACCTATTTTGAAGATGTGAAATAAATTTTGTAAAAAAGTAATATTTTTCGTGTTTCATTTAACAATTCAGAGTATTTTTTACACAGAAAGTATATACAAGGATTGGTATTTTAATAACGACACTAACGTTTCTACAGAAAGACACACATTCCAAATTCGTGCGACCAAAAATTGTAAAAGGCGAAACCTCTTGTATCGATTTCCAATTCTTGTGTCATAGCAGAAAATTTTCTGGTTAGATAAAGCGAAAAGAACTTTCACAAATTACCTGTATTCAAGCACTTGGTCATCCAGCCAGTTTACGCCACTGAAATTAACTTTATTCCTATTAGTTTGGCCGTAACCTTCATTTATTTTGAACCCTGTTTCAGTATTTTGCCGGAAACGTGTTGAATGCTTTAGAAGGAAAATAAATAATATGAAATTTATTTTTAAACTTTGAAAATCCGCTACTGAAACTCATCATTTATTAAGAAAACTATATGTAAGGGAATTTTTATCACGTTTGCGGATTTATGACTGGTTTAAGCGATGAAGGCTGAGAAAACATTCAAGATGATGTTCGTCCGAGTCACCTTTCTACACCAACAACGGGGGAAATTTTTGATATTTATGTGATTGTATACCTTCACTGAATTTCTGAATGTCAAACTGTTAATCAACATTACTACCTTCAGGTCCTTGATCCACTCCGTAGAAAATGTAAAAAACAACCCAAGTTGTGCAAAAAGAAGTCATTAATGCTCCACCAAGGTAACGCGCCGGCTCACACTACATTGCATGTCAAGATATTTCTAGACAAGTATAATATCCAAGTGTTGGACAGTCCGCTTATTTACCTGATTTTTCGCCCTATAACTTGTATCTGTCCCCAAAGGTCAAATCTGTATTAAAAGAAACCATATTTAAATGGTTGATGCTGTGGAAAATAAATCGGTAAACGTCATCAAAGCGTGCAGAAGACTATCTGCACTGTTTCAAACAATGGAAAATTCACGTGGAGCATTGTATTGATATTGGATGGGTGTAAATTGAAGGGAATATTAATTAAATATGCCAAAATTTAAAAGAAAATATTTTATAGCATTAGTATCGATGTTTAATAGCCAAATCTCGCGTGTACCGTATGCTTCAAAAGTCCAAAGCAGAGTTAAATGCGTTAAAAAAAATATATGGGTTGGAGAAACTTTGCATTTGCTGATTAATGTTCATCATAATACGAGATTTTGTACGACATAATTCAAAATCTCATTATTTAGGCCCATCATCAGATAATCCAAAGGAAATCTTGATCGATAAGATTATACACGATAAAACTACTTTTTTTTTTTTCGGGATTATAGAGCTTTTTTGATATAGGTTCAATAATAGAACAGATTGATAGAGAAAACTCGATTTTTAAATCTTTGGATAAGGCGAGATTAGAAACTTTTATCTCAATAAGTATAAAGACAAATGATAAGATTTCTATTCTTAATTAAGCTTTCTTCTAAATATGATTATTTCTAAACATATTTCATTTATTGTCCATCAGTTTAACAAGCTGTTGTACTCTTTACGAGATTACAACAATAAAATATATTATTAAAATATACCCAATTAACTATTAATGTTATTTTCAATGAAAACTTCACATTTTTTTTATGCTACTACCTTCAGTTCCAGTACATCATTTCTATTATAAAACGCAAAACAAATATAAAGCTTTAACCTTTTCTGGGAAATGACAAAATAAATTTGCAAGGTTTTAATCCATTTCACACAACAGAAGAAAAAAATGTATGCATGCTTTAACGTATTTGGTATCAGGTTGTTTTAAATTAAAACAGAACAGAAATTAAATATTATAGTAAATTTACATAAACAACATATATGTGAAATTCAAATTTAAAGTAATTGGCAGCTCAAAATCTAATCCGTATTTTCAAATTTAATTACGTATTTTAATTGAGCGTAGCCTTTTAATTTCTAATTCATTACATTTGTTAAAGAAGGATTAATTGGTTTTTGATTATGATTCTTCTACTTCGTTTGCAAGGTCTTTGTTCCAGGAAATGAAATATTTGAATGTGAAGATTTTTATTCACGTATGTTTACTCATGAGAATTTTTTTTTCTGGTTTTTTGTCTCTGCTGTTTTAATAATATTTGCAAAAGGAGGCATTTTAAGATTAAGCATTATTTCGCGTTAATACTCAGCTGAATTAAATTTCAATTTCGTTTCTAATCATACATACACAATTTAGAATATATAATTGTTTGAAGTGTTTCGGATTTAAACAACGCTGTTCATGTAATTTATTCCACAAACTAGCTGACCCGCCCGGCTTTGCCCGGGTCCGTATTAACAATATTAAACGATCTTGAAATTTGTATAATTTTATCATTAACTCGTCACATGCAGAAATGCATTGTCTGAAATACGTAGCCACTGACTGTGTGAAAAATCGGTTTTAAAAACAACTAATATTAAGCTCTAAAAATACTCAAAATGAGCAATGAAAAACGCGGGAGGGAATATGTATCCAACGATTGCATGATTTTCGTGTAAAAAAGTTGATATTTACCCGTAAAAATCACTGTTAAGTTATGTAACTAATTATTATTTTCACATACAAATCCCAAGTGAAATATTTTGAATTTCAAATTATATCACTCTTAAATCCGACTATACCATGAATGAAATCGATACACGATGGTAGCTAAAAGGTTGGTATATAGTACTATAATTTCAGAGCTATTTAACAAAAGTAAGTGTTATTTTTAATCAAATCTTGCGTATAGGTTCACTCTGTGTATAAATTCCTAACCTTAAACGTTTATACGGTAACCAGAATCTGTCTGTAACCTAACAGCGACTTAACAGTACCCTACCGTAAATTAAATATAACAGAAATGTAACCTAGCCTAAATGTATTCACTTTATTGTAACATATCCTTATTCTAACCATAACATAAATGCAATTTAACTTTAACCTAACTTTAACCTAAATAATATAATAGAAAAAAACCATTTTAAAAAATTACTATTTCTTCGTAAAATATGCTTCAGCTGTAATTCGTTTCTTTCAATTCGTTTTATTAATACAAAATTCCTTCCTCGTGCTTTTGTTTGAGACATTAAAATTTCAGCGATAAATGGTTAAATATTGCAAACCACGGAGTAAGACACTTCTTACCCCGTGTTGCAAACCTTTTTTCGGTTTACTTCGCCTCCACCTATCTTTTTCTCCATGGTGTACAGCAGCTGTGATTAAAAAAAAAAAAAAAAAAAAAAAAAAAAAAAAAAAAAAAAAAAAAATCCTCATTTAAACTGACAGTTTGCCAGTCTATGAATTTTAAAGGTCTGTTCCAGCTTTTTTAATTATTTCTGCGAAAATTTTATCCAACCAATCAACCATAAGAAAATGAAATGGAAAAAAAAGCGAAAAAAGGCGATTTTTTATGAGAGTGAGCTTTGGAATTTAATTAATTACTCAGTTAATAAATAGAATTTTGAAATTCTGAGCTTCAGGTGCATCAGGAAAGACATTGGGCTACTCTCAAAAAAATTTTGAGCTTCGTACGTGCAGTAGATTTTGCTAGCCATCGCAGACACACAGACACACACACACACAGACACACACACAGACAGACAGAGCATTTTGTTCTTTTATTAGTATAGATTATTTCTTTGCAAGGTAAGGTGGTATGTAAAATCAGGGGAATGAATATTTAATTTCAATATTTTCTTAAAAATCATAATGTTAGTCACATTTTATTTGGTGCACAAACCCTCCACGTTCCTGTACATAGTTTTGGGTTTGTTTATTCCTAAACTATGGTTTCGAGTCCGGAATACAAATCGTAAAATTCAGATTCTACTCGCGAGTGCAAACAACAACGCTTCTGTGGGTATATAACTTCCGAAGAAGAATGTTATTAAAATGTTTTTATTGTTTGATGATGGTTTCTTCTACGCACTCTTTCTATACACTGTTAAAAATCTTGTCCTTGTTTGAACCAAATTTTAGTGCTCAATAGCTGACACTGTAAGATGGTGAAATCTTGAACCAATATTTGGAGTTCTTGTTGAAGCATAGTTCCAATAGTTGGATCGGCGTTGAAATAGGAAGCTCCAAAATCTTGGTACGAGATTTCACCATCTTATGGTGGCAGCTACTGAGTTGATGTAAGTGCCATTTGTTAATTTAAAAATTGTACTGTATTTTGGCAGTCTTGGAAGATGTAAAAACTGATTCAATCCTTCGAAAAATGCAATTGAAGTTATATACCTATAATGGGAAAAAAATAAATGTCGACATACATAAAGGAAATAATTATTCATAACCATCATATAACTATTTGTGACTATAATCGATTTCCTCCCTGGCACTTCACATAAAAAAAATTATGTTGACACTCCTTGTAATGAATTTAATAACTTTAAAATTAAAAATATCGCTTTTATACTGCCTTTTTTATCAACATTTTATCTGTATATTCCTAAAAACAATATTTCAATGCGTAAAAAATAAATTTTTTGCAAACAATTTCCTTGTCTATTTCTGCAACCATTTAATAATTTGACTTATTCAACAAAATCCATCTACATATTTATATTTATTTAGCATTTTTCTAATTTTTAATAGCAATTTTTGAATTTCTTTAACAGAATCTCTGTTTTAGTTGACACACATAGATAGTTCTAATATTGCATTGTCTAATATATTAGATAACGATTCTTGTTTTTTCCAAGCTAGATATCTGTCCAGATATTAGTTTCGGAAATTCTATAATAACTTTTTAGGTGCGTTCCTAATTAAATAAATACGTAGCACCTATAGTCTTCGTTAAGTCCGTCCGCATATAAAAGATGAAAAACTACCCAATCGAATTCATTTGAAATTTAAAATATATAGTTGTTGTATGATTTTATCGAGTCGTTTAAAACTTTATGAAAATTGGATGCATAGTTTAATTACACGAACAATCAAAAGTGTTTTGTTACATTACGGCCAATGGGAAAAAATCGTTTCAAGTGAATTTTATTGGTGTTACACATCTCCGAACATAATGAAATTGATATGAATCTATGAAGTATATAATAAAATATACATTCTGTACAATCTGAGGTGCAAAGAATATTTATTATTAACTTACAGGGCTACACAAAAACATTCCATTACGTAATGATATAAGGGGAAACATTGTTATTTCAATAATATTAAACTGTTTCACATTTTATTAAATTGATATACGTTGCTGAGGTTTACAACAAGTTACTTCCAGTACAATAGGAAGCAGACAGTATTTACAGGGATACACAAAGATTTCGGTTACTCTACTGTATCCGAAGCACTGTATACTATTACACCAAGATCAGAATATTTTTAAGGCTTCCTTACAGTATAATGCACCTCATTTGCTATGATTGACGTGCAATTTCCAACTTATTATTTTAAGGAATCAAAATATTTTTTAGTACTTATGCGAAATTGTATTTTAAAAGAATTTCAAACAAACGTTTTTGATATTATATTTTACTTTCATCTGTTATTTGGCAAACAATTTAGTTTTTTTATGAGTTATATTATGAGTTTTTTATAATTTTTTTAGTTTTTTTTTTAGTCCTATGGATTCGATTTATTTTTCCGAAATGATATCGTATATGAAATGTAAACATCTTAATAGATAGACATTTTATTCACAGTAGGATGCTGAAAACAGTTCATTAATTGTATTTAATTAATTGAAATTAGTGTAAATTTCCATAAAAGTTTTGTAAATTTTTATTCATCATACATTTCCCTGTTTATTCATATTTCAACCTGACATTACATACATTGTATCCTAAACCGTATCGAACATTTTTTTAAATTCTAGATCAAGTAAATGCTTACAGCAGTTGGAAGTGTTCATTCAAAAAATTAATAAATGTTTTTTTTTTTAAGTACTCTTTTCTTTTTTAGTTTAAATTATTCCCGATAAAAGGCGTTGCGCTAGCTCAAAATAGTTGAACACTCAAACTCCTGCATAAAACATGTTCAGTGGTACAAAGGTCATTCAGCTCCCAACATTTCTTTTGTTTGTCTGTTCATTGTTAAAAAGAAGAAAATTAGAACCTTTTCAAGCTGCATGGTTAATTAAAGTAATATTGCAGCACAAAAATAGAACAGCGCTACATATTTGTTAAAATTTAACTTTATGAGAACAATTATATTTTGAGATATTACATGTTTTGCATTTGTAACACTAGCCTACATGAATTATTTATAAAAAATTTTAATTTTTCAAATTATGTGCAATTATTTATTTTATTTAAATCATGTTTATATTTCGCGTTCATACGTTCAGGATCTTTTTTTTTTTATGTTTTACGATATATTAAGCTATGTAGGAAGACACCCATAGCTAAAACCGCTTTTCTCCTACCCAAAAAACTTCCCTTCTTCCTTTAAAAAAATAAAAATAAGTTTTAAAAAAAGTAAACAATATCATGCAATTTTTTTCCATGGTAAATAATTTTATGATATAGCTTTTCCACTAACAGAATTCTCATGACTACTTACTTTTGAATACCGTTTACTTCGAATAAGAGTATTCGCCTTACTTAATGAGAGGTATTCTGCGATTAAATAAGGTGAAGATGATATTCAGAGAACTCATTGAAAGTTCTCTGTTTTACAAAAATGTTTCCCTTCAGTTTATCAAAAATGTTTATATAATATAAACATTTCTGATAAACTGAAGGGAAACATTTTTGTAAAACAGAGAACTTTCAATGAGTGTAGTTTCTAGATGGTGATTTATATTTATTTATTTATTTGTTTTTTATTTATTTACTTATTTTTCAAAAATAAAGCATACAGCGAAATATTTTAAATTTAAAAAAGAAAAAAATCACTACTGTTTTGTTTTTCGATCTATTCCTAACTGAGCTCGAATTCAGAATATTGGGTATATAAAGTTCTTTATTTATGATACAATTTTGAAAACTAAGCCTAAAGTTAATCAAATAAATACAATTTTACGAAAAATTATCCAACAGAATTCGCATGGGTAACGTTATTTTTCAGAGAAATATCAGTACTTTTTTTTAATAGAAAAATAAATTTAGTTTAAACGTTCGAAAGTTGACTTTATGTAAGAAAAGATGCTCTATAAGAACATACTCGTACTACCGACGAATTTCTTAATCTAGAAATTCCAGGATTCGTATAAACCCTGTACATCAGGGCTGTCCAACGCGGCGTCCGCGGGCGCCATGGCGCCCTTCGTAAGTTTTCATGGCGCCCTTAGAAATGATTCATGAAAGACTTTATGAATAACTTCATGTTACTAAAAGCTATTTAAATAAAAATCCATTTTAAAACATTTTTCTTTAAAATAGTTAGTGTTCCACACGATTTTTCTTTCATAAAAAGCGTTAAATTTTAGCCTTTTATTTCTACAAAATATTTTGATAGGCCCTCTTTTTGTAAAATGTAATTCTAATTTTACTATGATTTAACCTTTTTTCCGAAATTATTTTTACATCGAGCTCTAATTATATTTTAGGAGGTATTATGGCTTATGTTGTGAGGTGTTTGTGCATCATATAAGACATATGAATATCGTTACTCTTTACAATAGTTGCCAGTATTGCTTCCTTTTTCATTCAGAAAATCGAATTCTTAGCAGAAATTCCGAATAATAATTTTTACTTCAATAATAATTTTTAATTTAAAATAAAAATTCTTCTTTCGGAAGTTTCTGTGTGAATTTGGAATTTTTGCATATAAAAGAGAATCGAAACTAGCAACCCTGCAACCTATAGTAAATTATTATATTTTCAGACATATTAATAATGGCGCCCTTCAATGTTTGCTATTTGATGAAGTGCGCCCGCGCCTAATGAAAGGTTGGACAGCCCTGCTGTACATTTTTCCATTTACATTTGAGATCATTTTTCCAGTTTAATTTCAAGAAAAAATTAACTGCAAAAAATCATATTTGAAAGAACTTAAATAATTTCATGAAATAACGCCGATAAAACTGGCGATAATTATTAATTACAATAATACACTTTCTATAAATCACCATTTGATCACTGATTTGTTATTTCCGTTTAATGGTGATTTATACAAAGTGTATTATTGTACTTAAATGTTTTCTTTACTAAAATCAATTTTACTCTTTAAAGAATTACTATTAAAAGAATATGTCTACCACTAAATATCATGTTTGAGAGAACGTAAAACATTCTTTTAATATAAATCAATTTTAATCTTAAAAGAAATCTGAATCCTTAGCCTTAACCGATTAAATAACTTTCATGTAGAGCATTTTTATTGTTAAAACAAAAAAGAATGTATTATTATAATGAATAGTTTGCAAATTATACCGATACTCTTTTTATACTTATGACTTTATATACTTATGACGGCCATTTATTTAGGACGATACCTCAAATCTCAATATATCAATACGATATATATTTCGGAAAATTAATTTAATTGACAAAATTAATTTGTTAAAGCAGTGTATAAAAAAATAAAATAAAAATGTTAAGGCTAAATGATAGGTACTTCTTGAAAAAGTAGTTTAAAAAAGGAAAAAATCGCGGTTATAGTAATTGTTAAACACATTCTAGGTACACAATGATTTTTGAAGAACCAGCTGGGCATTTCTGATTTCATTTTTTAAAAGTAAGCAAGAACAAGACTATCTCACGATTTGGTAAATTGCCAAATATATATTTTTTTCTTATTCTTTTATTCTTGTCTTCCTTTTCTTTTATGAAATCAAAATGATAAAATTCTCCTAAAAACAAGATGATGGAAAATCAGTAATATCACTATAAAATAATTACTTCGAGTGAATTGATTTTTCTGAACATGGAAATATATTTGAACTTACAGTAAGTTAAAGGACATGACTAAATATGATTAATGAATATTTAAACAGAAAGTTTCGACAAACAGAGACGTACATTTTAAAGGATATTATTAATAATAATTACTAAATTGTTTTAAAAACTTAAACACATGCTTTTACATCAGGTCGGACAAAAAAGTTTTTTTTTTTTTGGTTGCATAGTTACTGTTTTCATGTGTGTTTTAGTTATTGTCATGTGTCTAGAGTGTCAGGTGACTGTTAATTTCTCAAATTGCTTTTGATCCGTTTATCCGGCGTTTTTGATTTTGATCCTTTTAAGTGGAGATTTTTCAAACTGTCGAATTGTCATCGGTTTATTAATAAATGTGCAAAATTTTAGTTTAATCTTTAAGTGGGTACAAGTAACGGTCAAAGATTCGGGTACATACATACTTACAGGTGAAGCTAATAATAAAAACGTGTTAAAATCTTAAATGAATAAAATTCTTCAGACATACATACATATATGTTTCTCTTTTTTGCGGAAAAGTGAGGGGGAGGAGTTCAGGAACAAATAGTATAGTTGCATAAAATACAGTAAAATAAGTATTACCCACCCAAAGTATTTTGCTTTAAAATAAAAGATATTGTATTAACAAAAATATTTATTGAAAGTATAAAAGTAATATCGCGACTGCCATTTTAACAATTTTTTTCAATTTAATGAATGTTTTTGGATTTAAAAAAATTCTCAGATTTTCTGATTTTAAAAGGACTCACTTTAACGAATTTCATATAACGATTTTTTCTAAACCCTTTAAATGGCCTAGCCGGGATTTTCTGTCACATAGATTTTGACTTCAAAGGCTTATTTAACTCAAAGTTGTTATTAATGTTAATCTTTTGAATTGCATAAGATAAATAAATATCTAAGGTTGTAAAATAGAAGTATCCATATCAGTATATTGGTTAGATTTGCCATTCGTGGTGAGGTTTGCCAACCTATAGTCCAAGAGCCGACAGCACAAAAACCAAAGGTATGGAGCAAAAGAAAAAAAAAATTGTATGGAAATCTAATGATCAATGTCTGCAGGAAGTGAAGTGGTACGAAAGCCAAAAATTAATACCACCAGTGGTTTATTCGTAGGTTTATCATTGTGTTTGCCATATAATCATTTTATACCTTTGATTGTACACTGGAAAAAAATATCTGCCTCTGGCATCTAGAAAATAAATTTTGGCTCTAGAAAAAATATTTCCATGTCATCCTTATAAATTCTAGTTCCCTTTGCTAGCGTGTTCTAGTTAATATTCTGATTCAGTAGACCAGAATTTTCTTGTTCCCAGAGCTAGAATAAAACGGGCTTCGAGCTATATTTTCAAAATGGCTAAATTTCATAACAATAACTTCTGGTTTCATAAATCAGAATTTCTAGTTTCCTGACTTTCTAAGATAGGTATTAGAACTAGAATTTAAAGACACATTAACTACAAAATTTAATATCCTGAAGCAGAAAGCATGGTCGGTCATAACTGAAAATGTTAAAAATTAAAACTGTTACAAATTCGATTTGACACAATTTTTTGAAAATTAACTATTTGTTATTTATTACCTTTTAAAAATCGCATATTTTACAAATTATTGTTACTAAAGAAACATTTCTGTTTAATTCTTGAAGCATTATCAAAATAAATTTATATGAAAATAATACCCTGTTCTATACAATATTTTTTGTATTCTTTAAACTATAGAGAGACTGAATGAAATTAATTTATCTCATTAAATACACGTATTACGAGTTCTATGTCACTGGTGATTTTTTCAGCTACACAACAATTAGAAAAAGAGTGATAGATAAATAGAGAATTCGATATAACTAATTATATTTTATGTGTTTTAATACCACGGTAAAATTTACTATAAAATATATCTATAAATTTCTTTGTAATACAATAAACGCACGTTAATTCAGACAACTTGGGACACAGGCAATATGGTACTTTTTTGTTATAACAGCCTCTATAAACTTAATTACGACAAAATTAAAGTTATGATCTTGCCAAAATCATCCCGAAATTTGTATGTATATATATATATGATATGAATACACTCCAAACACTGTTATGTGCCACGTCATAATATATGCATCATTTACTTCTTTTGTGCCACATATGTTACATGTAAATACATTCATATATGTCCTGTATATACATATGTACACACACAGACACATGAAGTGTTCAGAAGTCAATCCTATTAACTCCATCAACTAAAAACGCCTATTTTAAACATTAATAGTTATTTATCTATTAAAAAAACTACTATTTTTTTCACTATATTTTGATTATACATTGATTAATTGTCTTACAATCAAGGGTAATTAATAAGCACATTATATATACATAGAAAAGTTTAAACATGTCTTTACATGAATTTCTATGAAAAAATGGAGTTAGTATTCACTTCTGAAAAACTCATTTATATATACCCGTATCTATATATAAGTACATGTTCTATGCATATCATATACATATACGTCTTGTATGATTACAACTGGACCATACATCTCACGAAATATTATTTGCATCGAATATTATTATATAGTGATACATGTTTTATAATTTGACAATTCACCCTCGGGCTCTGCTATAACACAAAACTACCTAAAAAAAAAGGTTAAAATATCAAAGCGATCAATTAAAATATCAAAGAAATCAAAGCGATAATTTCTCGCAGTTCAAATGATTTGTAGTAGTTATAATTCGTAAAATTTAGTTTCATCATCTATAAAACTACAGATTAGAAATTCTCGATCATTTCATCGATACGGTTTATTTATTAGACTTATTCGCATGACTCTGACATCTTTATTTCTAGTTTAGGGATTTAGAAAAGGCCTACTTATTCATTCTAGATGAAGGCGGTGTTTTTTTTTTCAGTGTACTTCAAACACAATGTTAAACCTAAAAGTAAACCACTAGTGGTATTAATTTTTGGGTTATGCATCACTTCACTTCCGGCAGACATAAATCATTAGATTCCACCATCACTATTCCTCCATAAAATGAAGGGTTTTTCCTTGTGTTCGATACCATAGGTTTTTGTGCTGTCGGGTCTTGGACTACTAGGGTTTCTGTACTGGGATTTGAATAAGCTGTGTTTGATAGGAGTTTGCCCGGTTAGACAATGTCCAGTAGGTGTTAGATAAAAGAAGAGGTCGCGAATTCAGGATGTGGAAAAGTCTAAAATAAAGAGGGAACCAGAACTATTTAACTACACTTTCTTTGAGTTGGTGTGTTTCTTTTGAAAGCCAGGGTTTTTAGGTAAAATTCCAGATTTGGGTACAAATGTCGCAAATTTAAATAAAAAAAAATCCCAATAATAGAAAAAAAAACGTACGCTGTCCATAAAAATAAATAAACGCACCTTGGCACTAATCGTAAAATAAAAACAATATTTATAGTGACATACTACAGCAATTATTTTAATGTATTTGCTTCACAACATTTTATTATCGAATTTTATTGCTAGTCTCTTCTTTAAAACAGTAATAAAAACTATGAAAATATGCATTTTGCAATTTACACAGTATATTTGTATATATTGATTGCAAAACTGTCATGAAAGTAATTCGATTAGGAAATTCCAATGATATTATGAAACTTTTTTGAAGCATTCAAAACAGGAGTGTCAAACCAGTCAAACGTAAAAACAAGTATATTACACAAATCACTTCTTTCTATGGATCTGACATGGAATTTTTGCTTTTAAATCCATGATATATTTTAGTTAATAAAACTAACGTACACTTCTGTTATTTATAGAACTTTTGTGATGATGAAGTAAATTGTATTAATAACTAATACTAAAAGACATAATATATATCGCTTTGAAGTATAATTTAAAATAAAAATTTCTAAATAACGAATATTTTTAGATTATTTTAATATAATAATAATCTTTTAGATGTTTGTGATGAAGAAGCAAACTGTATAAAATAACTTATAAGTAAAAGACATAATGTATATCGCTTTGAAATATAACTTAAGACAAAAATTTCTAAGTAACAAATATTTTTACCGTCTTTTAATATACTAATAATAATAATTATAATCTTTTAAACTCGTGTGTGTAAAAAAGTTTAATTACGCATTCACTAAAAGAAAAATATAATAAACTATTTAATAATGGATGTAGTAATAAGAAAAAATGAATGTATCTTTACTTCTGAAATAAATAAAATATTGCTAAGCTCATCTTAAGGAATGAAATATTGCACATCATCGATTCAGAGCTTAACCAAGCAATATTATTGATTATTACACATACATATTACTCGTGGAAGTCATTCATTTATTAGTGATGTAAGATCAAGTCTAGTATTATAAATAAATGATGTATTTAGCTCTGGGCGCAGTAATGTATAAGCTTTATTAGCTCATTTAAATGACTTTGTTGAGGCATGAATAGTAGTTGATAGCTATAAGTATAAAAAGATGAAAAGTTGAGGAAAGAAAGGACATTTAATAAACTGATGAAAAATTGTTCGCAAACTTTTCATCAGTGTGTTACATTTTCTTCGATAAACATCGCTGTTATGTTGCCTAATGTTTTATACAGACTAAAGAAGTAAACAATTAAACTATGTTTTATGAAAATGTAAAGTGTAATGACGTACTATTTATAGATTTTTCATTTACGCATCTTTTTATTTATGCGTTGTTTAGTTTAAGTATCAATACTATCAGATTTGTACTAATTATATAAAAAAAAATCGTTTAACAGATTTGAGACCGCCAGTGCATACATGCAGCATGAAAATGGGCTTACAGAATTTGTTATTGATATCAGTAAAGAAGAAAAGTAATATTTGTAATAGCAGAGCATTTTAGAGCTTATTTAATAAAGGTTAATTTTTTTTTTTTTAAATGTGGTGCCAAACGAAAAAAATGCGTGTAAGATTACGTCGGTACCATAAGAGTTACGACAGGTGAAATTTTAATTTTATTTACCTGTTTACCTCTCAAAAGCTTTACGTCCAAAATTCATCTTAAAGAACGAATAAAATGCTACATTTTTATTAATTTTTTAGCTTATTTTAGAATTTTTGAATAAATTATATATATATATCTAACTTATGTCAATTTATTTCCAGAAAAATTGACCCAAACGGTAAAATATTTTTTTGTAAAGGAAAAAATAACTCTAAATTAAACTCGTACACCTCCTTCTGATAGAATTAAAGCGTAGTAGGTGGGATTCCTCACAAATTAAAGTTCCCAGTTCTTCTAGATAAGGAAAGCGATGAAAGGAAATTTTAATTGCTGAATTTTTTTTTATTTAATTTGGCTAAGAGGCGTAAAATGTTGATATTACTAAAATCATGCGTGTGAAATTTTCTACTAATTACCAAATTATCTAATGTATATATATACAAGAAATCATGTACTAAGAATACTTATGAATAATTTGATATAATTTAATTAAATGTTTTTTTTTTTATTATTCTCACCTGACCATTATTTGGCAATTCCCATGCGAAGTCGCAAAGAAAGTTTTTTCGTAATGTGTCATCAGATGAAATCACATGGGTACCATAGAATTATTAGCTGACGTCACAGTGGTGTCATAGATTGGAACCATGATTTACTTATAGGAAATGGTTATTGACCGGAAAGCGGCAACACAGACAATCACCTCATCGAGTTGAAGGCTGAAATTCCATAATTAGTTAAAAATTGATTCGCATATTCAAACATAATCGGTCTGCCTAGCTCATATCTTGCGGGAAAACACCTGAAAACACGATTTTAGCGGTTCACTCGCAGATTTACCGCTGTGTTTCTAAACATCCAAAGGTATGAAAATATGGAGGACTAACAGCAGAAAAACGCAAAGATAAACATATGAGTCAAAGGCTAAAATCTGGTATTGGTATGTTTTTTTACCAAGCTATAACTTAACAGACCGATTGCGTTTTAATGTGTGAATCAAGCTTTGACTAATTCTAAAATTTCAGCCATGAACTCGATAAGGCGTATGTCTGTGCTGCAGCCTCTCGGTTTATTGCATTTATTAAATAATTTTATAACAATAATTTTTACTTTTAACGATAGTTTTATCAAGTCACCAAATTCAACCTATCGACGTCACAGTAAGTCACCGTCGTTTCGTTATCCATATCACATGGCAGAAACATTATTAATAATTTGCTTATATAGATAGGCAATGTTGCCACAATCGGACTTTTAATCTGAATAATGAAAAAGAACCTGTCAGGTTCTGAGACCACCTCTGCTAAAGATTGGAATTTCCGTTATTTCTTTATCTTAATCTCTTGTGTATTGTACTGGATGTGTACTAGAATTTTCAAGGTGACATTCTTTCTTTGTTGAAGGGAGAATTGACAGGTAATCCTCTACAGGTGGTGAGTGAGAAAGAGGAGATTGCTGAGAGGCGTGTTCATCCGTCAGGGATGTATGTGGATAATGAGCAAACAAGCAACATGTCACTAATCAAGAAAGGAATGTGGAATGTGTCCAATGAATAAGCTCCAAAGGGGTTTGACATTGGGGAAACACAGTGATTTGAGACGAAAAAGTCTTGTCTCAGATTCGTTCAGTTCGTATCTGGGTTTCGTACCTAGAGGTAGAGCGTAAGCAGTTCGTATCGGGAGAGCAAGGGACACAGACGTCCTGGTGTGTTGTGCTCTGGGCCGGATAGTGCAGGCCGAGTATCCTTGCGTTGGGATATCCGAAGATGATCTCCGATAAAGTGAATCTAACGTGCATTGAGTGTGAGGGAGAAAGGTGTAATTTGAACAGTACACAGCCAACCTTTACTGTATTTAATTTAATGTTGAATCGGATCACCTATATACGAGTTGTAATTGTATATAATTGTAAATAGCGTATTTAGTGTGTACATATATTCTAAATAAACTGTTGATTCAGTTAATTGACAGCGTCAGTGTTCATTTACACAATCCTCACAGTGGGTGACCGATATCACCTAATAATATCGGTGGTGGCAGTTATAACTACCAGGGACTTTCTTCAAAGTTGTGCGGAGTGAGAGGAACGTCCCACAGAACCCTTCTTTCTTTTCTAATCCATACTTTAATTCTGTTTTTAGTGTTTAAAAAGTTTGCAGTTGATGTAAGTGAAGATTTTTCTTCTACCTTATTAAATTTCTATAAACTGTTTACACAAAAAATTAACACCTCACTTAATGGACAAATGTAATTACAATTTAATATTATTACTAAAATAGATAACAAACAGTTGTCTATGTCAGAAGAAAGCATAACACTAAAATAATTATAGATTAGGAAATATTTACTAAGAAGAAATGCTAAATTGCCACGAATAAATGAAATATCTGTATTCATTTGGATGTGTGAATATAGTTTATGTTTGATGACTACTTTCAGATTTAATCTATTATTTATGTAAATTAACCGTTCTAGGGAATATCGTTTCTTGTTTTAATTTATGAGTGCAAACGCATAAAATGTAGCAACGACATGTTAAAATATAATCCTCTAGAATTTTCATCATTTGAGCAGAGAACTGTATATATTGATTTCGTGTTTCGTTATTCCATTGACAACAATTATCAAAACTGGTAACACATTTATCATCTTTAAAAGGTTTTTTTTTTTTTTAATATTTTATGCATATTACAACTGATTTTTTAATTCCCTAAATCCTCTATTCAAAATATTCGATATTATTGAGGGATACAGAAAATTAAATAATGGTGAGATTTTGCCAGTTTTTTTTCTCTTCACAAGATCAAAACTTTATAGTGTCTTTATTTATATATTTATTCGATATATATGAAGGTTCTAAATATATAAGTGTTTGATACAAATATTTATAAATAACTGTAGAATAGATGCTATTTACTAAGAAGAAATGCTACTGTTTTGGTAAAAATCGTCTGCTGTCATTTATGTGAAAAAGCTCCAGTAAGAAATTGTATTATTCGTTACCATGGTAATTTATTCTTTTTATTTTATATTTCTGGCAGCATTCTATGTTTTGTTTTTAAGTTGTGTGTTTATTCGAATGTAAAAAGAGGATGGAATGTTGATAGCCGACCAATGGCTCGCATATTTCAGTGTTAAATAAAACGCATCTACAGTCCACATTTGTTGTGTTTAAGAACCAGCGTGTGTTATTTTTTATTAGTGTAAAATCCGCTAAGACCATTTATGGTCCTACGAACAGTTTTGGTCTCAAGTCTAGCCGGAGCTAGTGAAAATTATCAGTGTAAAAAAAGAACATTTTTCCGAAATCCTTTTCAGTGTTGACATTCATAGCAAGGGAAAAAAGAGAAGGTGAGTTAATTTGGCATTCGATTTTATGTGTAAAAAAGAATTAGTACAATTTAGAATTACTTTATTGGTTTAATGTAATAAAAATGACTGACTTGAACACTTTTAAAACTAAACGAGCTGCTTTACGCAGAACTATTACAAATTATATTAAGAAAATCGAAAATATTATTGCGGTGGATGAAATTAATGTGAATGATTTAGAAGAAAACATTGAGTTGTTAAAACAGAAGGAAACTGAGTTAAAAAAGATTGATAGAGAAATAGAAATTTTAATTAAAGATCCTAAACAGTTAGAGAGCGAAATAGACGGTGCTCAAGAAATTTCAGATAAAATTGATTTATGGAAATTTAAAGGTGAAAAAATATTAAAAATTCAAAATGCTCAGTTAAATAAAAGTGAAAATAAATCTAGTGTAGTTACAGAGCAAGTTTTTGAAAATGTTAAACTGCCAAAATTATCCTTACCTACTTTTGGAGGTAATATAACAGAATGGATAGGATTTAAGGATCTTTTCAGTGCTTGCGTAAATAGCAATAAAAATATTTCAAATGCCGAAAAACTGCAATATTTGAAGGCTTCATTAAAAGGTGAAGCATATCGTGTCATCCATTCTATTCAAATTTCGGATTCTAATTTTGAATTAGCATGGAATTTGCTAGATGAAAGATATTCAAATAAGAGAGAGCAAATTTTTGCGTATATTAAACGATTTCTGAGTTTACCTACACTTCAAACAGAATCAGCTATTGCTATTTTAAATTTAGTTGACAATGTTAATGAAATAATTCGCTCGTTAGAAATATTGGACCAACGCATTGATAAATTTGGGGATACATTAATGACGTATTTAGTTTTGCAAAAATTGGATACTTCTACAAAATTATGGTGGGAACGCCAGCTTAAAAGCAATGAGATTCCGAAACTTAGTGATTTAATTGAATTTCTTAAAAATTACGCAAGAACTCTTCAGAATAGTAAACTAGCTGTAAATAAGGTATCTAAACCTACATTTTCGAATAAGAATAATACTTTTGTAGCTACCTCGGTTTGTGGTTACTGTAAAGAAGATCATAGTTTAGCTAAGTGCTCAAAATTTCTTAATTTACCTGTGCAACAAAGGATAGAATTTGTAAAGCGAAATCATTATTGTTTCAACTGTTTATCTAACATGCATTTACTCAACAAATGTAAGAGCCTTAATACGTGCCACCATTGTTTTAAGAAACATCACAGTATTTTGCATATGGTAGATTATTCAAGGAATAAGAGTCGTTCAAATAGTAGTATGTCACCACATGCACAAGAATTTGTCCCTCAAAAAGTTGAGTCAGCAAATGAGAATGTGTCGTCTACAGTGTGTGCTTCCCATTATGAGTCAAACGCAAAGAGTAATCAAAAGACTCATATTTTGTTATGTACCGCATTAATAAAAGTTCAAAATTATAAACAAGAGTTTGTAAAATGTAGATGTTTGTTGGATACAGGTTCTCAAAGATCATTCATTTCTCGAGAATGTGTAAACAAATTAGGATTAAAAGTGAAAGACAGTTCTATTTCTGTCTCATGTTTAGGAACATTTAATACTGTGAGTGGTGGAGAAGTCGATTTATTATTCACTTCTCACTTCAAAAGTGATCTCAGAGTATCCACATCAGCGTTCGTAATGGACAAAATCACAGATAACATTCCCTATGTGTCTTTGCCTTCAAACATTTGCGATAACTTTAGTGATTTAATGTTAGCTGATCCATTATTTTATAAATCACAAAAAATTGATATTCTTTTTGGTGTAAATGTATTTATGCATTTAATGACTGGGGAACTTGTTAAACGTGAACCTAACCTTCCATTTGCCTTAAATTCGAGACTTGGGTGGATAATCTCAGGTACTACAAATTTTGAAACGCTAGCAAAGGATCCAGTACATGTAAATCATTTAAGTACAAAAACTGATGAGCTAATAAATTCATTTTGGGAATCAGAAAAAATTCCAAATATACCACTTTTAACACTTGAAGAAAAACTTTGTGAAAAACATTTTGAGAATTCTCATTTTAGAGAAAAATCAGGTCGCTATTCAGTCGCATTACCATTTAAACATGATCGAGATAGTCTAGGTGATTCTCGTCAAATGGCGTATAGAAGATTTCTTTATCTTGAGAAAAGATTAATATCCATGCCAGAAATTTATGATCAATATGTTCAATTTATGAAAGAATATTTAAATTTGGGGCATATGGATCTTATTTCAAACAGAGATCATGGATTGGAGAATAAACATTATTATATCCCACACCATTTTGTCTTGAATAATTCTAGTTTAACTACCAAATTAAGAGTCGTTTTTGATGCGAGTGCTAAAACCACAACAGGTGTTTCCTTAAATGACACTCTAATGATAGGTCCTAAAACACAAGATGATTTAATTTGCATTTTATTGAGATTTAGATTTCATAATATTGCAATAAGAGCTGATGTAAGAATGATGTATAGACAAGTAAAAATTCATGAAAAGGATAGAGATTTTCAGAGAATTTTATGGAGAGATAGTCCTGAAAAACCAATAGAAACTTATCGCTTAAATAGAGTAACATACGGAACTGCAGCTGCACCATATCTTGCAACAAAATGTTTGAATCAGTTAGCAATAGATGAGGGTCTTAATTTTCCAAAAGCGAAGACTATGGTTTTGAGAGATTTTTATGTTGATGATGTGTTAACCGGTGTTAAGAGTAGTCAGGAAGGTACGGAATTGATAAGTGAATTGCAGAATATGCTAGGAAAAGGTGGTTTTGAGCTACATAAATGGTGCACAAATGAGTTATCACTGTTGAAAAACGCTGAGTTTACAAACATAAATAATGATAATGTACATAATATAGTGGGCAATAAGGCCATAAAAGTTCTAGGAGTTGAATGGCATCCTCATAATGATATGTTCAAATGCAATTTCAGTGATATAGATTATCAAAATGTCCCTACTAAAAGAATTATTTTGTCATATGTATCAACGCTTTTTGATCCACTAGGGTGGATTGCACCTTTTGTAATTTTAACTAAAATTATTCTTCAGCAGCTGTGGAAATTACAATTATCATGGGATGATCCAGTACCAGAAGCACGGAAAACATCATCACTTGTAATTTCTGAAACTGCAAAGGAACTTGATATTATATCGAAAATATCCTCGTTTCCATTGTTGCAACGCATATTTGCATGGATATTGAGATTCATCTCCAACTCTAAGGTAACACGTCCAGAAAGAAATACATCCTTTTTATCAAGCAAAGAAATTCAAGCCGCAACACGTTGCATTATTAGAATAGTTCAACAGATGAACTTTAGTAAAGAAATCCAGTGTTTAGAAACAGGAAAAAAATTACCTGGAAATAGCAGTCTCATTTGTTTGTGTCCTATTTTAGATGATGACAAAATATTGAGAGTCGGAGGGAGATTGAAAAATGCACAGCTGTCAGAGAATGAAAAACATCCAATCTTACTACCATCAAAGCATCATGTGACTAAGATCATAATTCAACATTTTCACGAAAAATATTTGCATGCAGCTCCAGAACTTCTTCTTTCATTAATTAGGCAGAAATTTTGGATCATTGCTGCCAGATCTGCTATTCGTAAAATAGTGAGAACTTGTGTTACGTGTTGTAGATACAGAGCTCAATCTGCAAAACAAATAATGGCTGATCTCCCAGTATCCAGAGTAACACAATCACGACCATTTAATCGAGTTGGAACAGATTTCTCAGGACCATACATGATTAAATATCGTGCTGGACGTGGATCAAAATCATTTAAATCATATGTCTGTGTATTTGTCTGCTTCGTGATCAAAGCAGTCCATCTTGAAGTTGTAGAAGATCTTTCAACAAAGGCATTCTTAAGTGCATTAAAACGATTTATTGCAAGAAGAGGAAAACCTCTTGAGATTTTTAGTGACTGTGGAAGCAACTTCAAAGGTGCAAAAAAGGAAATCAACAAGTATCTATTGCAGTGCAAGCAGAATGAAGAAATTCACAAATTTCTGTCGTCAGAGAAAATAACTTGGACATTTAACCCGCCTTCAGCTCCACACTTTGGTGGACTGTGGGAATCTGCAGTAAAATCAATGAAATCGCACCTTAAGAAAACCGTTGGTGATACTGTGTTAACTTATCCCGAATTCCAAACCCTGGTTACGCAAGTTGAAGCTTGTCTCAACTCTAGACCATTGTGTCCTATATCATCTGACCCAACA
Organism: Maratus speculifer; assembly: GCA_964019185.1. Lineage (NCBI taxonomy): Eukaryota > Metazoa > Arthropoda > Arachnida > Araneae > Salticidae > Maratus > Maratus speculifer. The sequence goes on along the minus strand of OZ025299.1, from coordinate 41,541,985 downwards.
GACTTAACTGCTTTAACACCTGGCCATTTTCTAGTTGGAACTTCTCTGACTGCCATACCTGAACAAGATCTGAGTCACAGTCCTTTAAATCACCTTGATAGATGGCATGTGAGACAGTTCATGCTACAGCAATTTTGGAAAAGATGGAGCCGAGAATACTTGTCTCAACTTCAGCAAAGAGCTAAATGGCAAAAATGCCACAAAGATTTGCAAGTTAATGACTTAGTTCTCATCAAAGGTGACAACCTTTCACCGCTAAAATGGAAACTAGGAAGAATAATAACTGTTCATCCAGGTTCAGACAATAGAGCCAGAGTTGTCACGATTAAGACTAATAGTGGTATCATAAATCGACCAATAGTGAAACTCTGTCCTCTTCCTATAAAAAACTAAAAACTATGAACTATAAACTTTCTTTTTTCATTTTTATATTTTGCATTAATTTTATTTGTGTTATTAATTGTTTTTTCATTATAGTAAAACTGTAAGAAGACCACTTAGCCACTTGTTGAAATCCTAAGGGATTTCAACGGGGGGCAGGATGTTTTGGTAAAAATCGTCTGCTGTCATTTATGTGAAAAAGCTCCAGTAAGACATTGTATTATTCGTTACCATGGTAATTTATTCTTTTTATTTTATATTTTTGGCAGCATTCTATGTTTTGTTTTTAAGTTGTGTGTTTATTCGAATGTAAAAAGAGGATGGAATGTTGATAGCCGACCAATGGCTCGCATATTTCAGTGTTAAATAAAACGCATCTACAGTCCACATTTGTTGTGTTTAAGAACCAGCGTGTGTTATTTTTTATTAGTGTAAAATCCGCTAAGACCATTTATGGTACTACGAACAGCTACATTGCAATGACTAAATGAAATATCTGTATTCATTTGGACGTGCGAATATAATTTATGTTTGATGATTACTTTCAGATTTAACCTAATATTTATGTAAATTTACCGTTCTAGGGAATGTCGCATCTTGTTTTAATTTATGAGTGCCCAAGCAGAAAACATATTAACGACATGTTAAAATATATTCCTCTAGAATTTTACTCATTTGAGCTGAGAGCTGTATACAGTTTTCGTGTTCCATTATTCCTTTGACAACACTTATCTAAACTGGTAACATCCCAGTAAATATCGTGACGCAGCGGAGGCTGAATTATAGCTAGTATTATTCCGAAGGATGTGGTTTCCCCTCATTCCAGTCTAATTTATTCCCTATCTGTGAGAGTTTCATTTCGCTAAGCTCTTGCGGTTGCACGTATGGAACAGGCATACTGCTTTCACATGTTATTTTATTTTTTTATGCATTTTAGAAATAATTTCTCATTTCAATCAATTCTCTACTCAAAATATTTCTTATTATAATTAGATAAAAAAAATTAAATAACAATGATATACTTCTAATCCTTTTTCTATTCGCAAGATCAAAACATTATAGCCTTTTTTATTTCACTATATATTCAGTTTTATATAAAGGTTCTAAATATATAAGTGTTAGACACAAATATTTATAGATAATTATAGATTACAAAATATTTAATTAAAAAAAAAAGCTAAATTGCCACGAATAAATGAAGTATCTGTATTCATTTGGATATGTGAATATAGTTTACGTTTGATAAATACTTTCATATGTAATCTACTATTTATGTAAATTTATCGTTCTGGGGAATATCGCTTCTTGTTCTAATTTATGAGTGGCAACGCATAGAATGTAGCAACGACATGTTAAAATATAATCCTCTAGAATTTTCATCATTTGAGCAGAGAACTGTATACTGTTTTCTTGTTTAGTTATTCCTTTGACAACACTTATCTAAACTGGTAACACACTTATAATCCCAATAAATATCGTGACGCCAACGGAGACTGAACTATAGCTTCTATTATTCCGAGGGATGTGGTTTCCCCTCATTTAATTCTAATTGAATCCCTATGTGCAAGAGTTTCATTTCACAAAGCTCTTGCGGTTGCAAGTGTAGACATACTGCTTTCAAATGTTATTTTATCTTTTATGCATATTACAACTGATTTCTTAATTCCCTCAATACTCTATTCAAAATATTCAACATTATTCTTAGATACCGAACATTAAATAACTGATATAACTGATAATAGATGTGATTCTGCCATTTTTTTCCCCTTCACAATATCAAAGATTTATATAGTGTTTTATTTATTTATTTATTCGATGTATATGAAGATTCTAAATAGATAATTGTTGATACAAATATTTATAGATGATTGTAGAATAGAAATTATTTTCTAAGAAGCAATTCTAAATTGCCATGAATAAACGGAATATCTGTGTATTTGGACGTATGAATATAGTCTATATTTGCTGCTTTCTTTCAGATTTAAACTACTATTTTTGTAAATTTACCTTTCTGAGGAATGTCGCTTCTTGTTTTAATTTTTGAGTTCCCACGTGGAAAACGTAGTAACGGTATATTAAAAATTAATCCTCTAGAATTTTCATCACTGGAGTAGAGACCTGTAAACTGTGTTCGAGTTTCGTTATTCCTTTGACAACACTTATCTAAACTGGTAACGTGCTTCTCGTCCCAGTAAATATCGTGGCGAAACGGAAACTGAATTATAGTTTGTATTAATCCGACAGATGTCGTTTCCAATTCATTTCAGTCTAACTTATTCCCATTATGCAAGAGTTTCATTCCTCAAAGTTCTTGCGGTTGCAAGTATAGAACAGGCATACTGCTTTTAAGTGTTATTCTTTTACTCATTTTATAAATAATTTCTTAATTCCCTCAATTCTCTGCTCAAAATATTTCTGATTATGATTAAATAAATAAAATTAAATAACGACGACATATTTCTAGTCCTTTTTCTATTCGCAAGATCAAAACTTTATAGTCTTTTTTTTATTTCATTATTTATTCTATATTTTATATTAAGATTCTAAAGATATAGGTGTTAGACACAAATATTTATAGATAATTGTAGATTAGAAAATATTTACTAAAACGAAATGCTAAATTGCTACGAATAAATGAAATATCTGTATTCATTTGGATGTGTGAATATGTTTATGTTTGACGATTACTTATAGATTTAATCTACTATTTATGTGAATTTACCGTTCTAGGGAATATCGCTTCCTGTTTTAATTTATGAGTGCCAACGCATAGAATGTAGCAACGACATGTTAAAATATAATCCTCTAGAATTTTCATCATTTGAGCAGAGAACTGTATATTGTTTTCGTGTTTCGTTATTCCTTTGACAACACTTATCTAAACTGGTAACATATTTCTTATCTCAGTAAATATCGTAATGCAACGCAGACTGCATTATAGCTTGTATTATTCCGGGGGATGTGGTTTCCCCTCATTTCAATCTAATGTATTCCCAATCAATTACTAAGAATAAATACTAATAAATTGCCACGAATAAATGAAATATCTGTGTTCATTTGGATGCGTGAATATGAATATAATTTATGCTTGAGGAAAACTTTCACATTTAATCTACTATATATGTAAATTTACCCTTCTAGGGAATTTATGTTTTAATTTATGAGTGCCCACGCAGAGAACGTAGTAAAGGCATGTTAAAATATAGTTCTTAAGAATTTTCATGATTTGAGCAAAGAACTGTATATTGTTTTCGTGTTTCGTTATTCCTTTGACAGCACTTATCTAAACTGGCAACATACTTCTCATCCCAGTAAATATCGTGACGCAATGGAGTAGAAATTATATCTTGTATTATTTGGAGATATGTGGTTTTCTTTTATTTCAATCTAACTTATTGTCAATATGTGAGAGTTAAATTTCTTAAAGATTTTGCTGTTGCAAGTATAAAAAAGGCGTACTGTTTTCAAGCGTTATTTTAATTTTACATTTTATGTATATAAAATTTCATTTCTTAATTTCTTCAATTCCTTATTCAAAATATTCGTAATTATTGTTAGATGAAGAAAATTAAATGACGATAAGATTATGTCAGTTCTTTTTCTTTTCGTAAGATCAAATATTTATAGTCTGTTTTATTTATTTATTTATTGAGATTTATATGAAGGTTCTAAAGATTTAAGTGTGGGATACAAATATTTATAGATAGTTATTTATCAGGAAATATTTACCAAGTAAAAATGCTAAATTGCCACGAATAAATGAAATATCTATATTCATATGGATGTGTGAATATAGTCGATGCCTTAGGAATACTTTCCGTTTTAATCTACTATTTATTAACATTTACCGTTTTAGGGTATATCGCTTCTTCTTTTAATTTATGATTACTCACGCAGAGATCATATAGTAACATCATTTTAAAATATAATCCTCTTGAATTTTCATCATTTGAGCAGAGAACGGTATACTGTTTTCATGTTTCATTATTCCTTTGACAACACTTATCCGAAGTAGAAAAACTAGACATTGTAAATGGACATTACCAGTCCAGCTTCTCTAATCTAAACTGTTAACATGCGTATCATCCCAGTAAATGTCGTGTTGCACCGGAGACAGAATTGTAGCTTGTATTACACCGAATGATGCGTTTTCCCTATTATTAATTCCTAATTTATTCCCACATTTATTAGTCTAATTTATTCCCAATCTGCGAGAGTTTCATTTTGCAAGTTCTAACAGTTCCGAGTAAAGAAAAGGCATACTGATTTCAAGTGTTATTTTAAATAAATCTTTTACGCATATTACAATTAATTTATTAATTTCATCAATTCTCTATTCAAAATATTCGTGGTTATTGTTAGATAAAGAAAATTAAATTACGATCAGATTCTGCCAGTTCTTTTCCTTCTCTTTTCGCGAGCTTTACCGACTTTTATATTTATTTCCTGATTCAAATTTACATAAAAATTCTAAATATATCAGTGTTAGATACAAATATTTATGCATAATTATAGTTTAGAAAATATTTACCATGAAAAAATGTGAAATTGTCATCAATAAATGAAACACCTCTATTCATTTGGGTGTATGAATATAGTTTACGTTTGATGATTACTTTCAGATTTAATCTACTATATATGTAAATTTACCGTTTAAGAGAAAATCCCTTCTTGTTTTAATTTATGAGTGCCCACTCAGAGAGCATAGTAACGGTATTTTCAAATATAATTCTCTAGAATTTTCAACACTGGAGAAGAGAACTGTATACTGTTTTTGTGTTTCATTATACCTTTGAGAATACTTATGCAAACTCGTAACATATTTCTCATACCAGTAAATATCATGACGCATCTGAGACTGAATTATAGCTTGTATCATTCGGAGGCATGTAGTTTCCCTTCATTTCAGTCTAATTTATTTCTAATCTGCGAGAATTTTTTTTTTTTTTTTCGCATAGCTCTTGCGGTTGCAAGTACAGAGCAAGCATACTGCATTCAAGTATTACTTTATCTTTTATGCATATTACAACTGATTTCTTAATTCCATCAATTCTCTATTCAAAACGTTCGTGAATACTATTAGATAATAAAAATAAGGTTGAGCCAATTAGATAATAAAAATAAGGTTCTGCCATTTGTTTTTCTTTCACAAGGTCAAAGCTTTAGATTTTTTTTAACTATTTATTTAGTTTTATAGGACGGTTCTAAAGACATACGTGTTAGATACCAATATTTATAAATAATAGATTATAAATTATTTACTAGGAATAAATGATATACAGCTTCGAATAAATGAAATATCTGTAATAATTTCGATCTGCGAATATATTTTAGGTTTGATAATTGCTTTTAGATTTAATCTACAATATATGCAAATTTTCAGTTTTAAGGAATATCGCTTCTTGTTTTAATTTATGAGTGCCCACGCAAAGAACGTAGTAACGGCATATTAAAATATAATCCTCTAGAATTTTTATCATTTGAGCAGAGAACTGCGTACTGATTTCGTGTTTTGGTATTCCTTTGACAACACTTATCCAAACTGGTAACATACTTCTCATCCTAGAAAATATCGTGACTCAACGGATACTTAATTACGGCTTTTCTTGTTCCGAGGGGATGTAGTTTTTCCTCATTTCATCCTAATTTAATCCAAATGTGCAAAAGTATCATTTCGCAAAGTTCTTGCGGTTGCAAATATACAAAAAACATACTGCTTTCAAATGTTATTTTATATTTATATTTTATGCATATTACAACTGATTTCTTACTTCCATTAATTCTCTATTCTAAATATTTATGATTTCTTACACATAAAAAAATTAAATGGCGATGAGATTCTGACAAAACTTTTTCTTTTCTCAAAATCAAAGCTTTTTTTTCAGATTTAAATGAAGGTTCTAAAAATATAAGTGTTGCATACAAATATTTATAGATAATTATAGATTAGAAGATATTTATAATGAAGAAATGCTAAACTGCCACGAGAAAATGAAACATCTGTATTCATTTGGATGTGTGAGTTTAGTTTATGCTTGATAAATACTTTCACATTTAATCTACTATTTATGTAAATTTTTCGTTCAAGGGAATATCGTTTCTTTTTATAATTTATGAGTGCCAACGTATAGAACATAGTAACGACATGTTAAAGTATAATCCTCTAGAATTTTCATCATTTGAGCCGAGAACTGTATACTGTTTTCGTGTATCGTTATTGCTTTGAAAACACTTATCTAAACTGGTAACATACTTCTCATCCCAGAAAATATAGTGACGCAACGTGGACTTAATTATAGCTTTTCTTATTCCGAGGGATGTGGTTTTTCCTCATTTCATCCTAATTTAACCCCAATGTGCAAAAGTATCATTTCGTAAAGTTCTTGCGGTTGCAAGTATAGAAAGGGCATACTGCTTTCAAACGTAATTTTATATTTATATTTTATGCATATTACAAAAGATTTCTTAGTTCCATGAATTCGCTATTCAAAATATTCGTGATTATTTACAGATAAAAAAATTAAATAACGATGAGATACTGACAGATCTTTTTCTTTTTGCAAAAATAAAGCTTTGTATTTTTATTTATTTATTTATTGAGATTTAAACAAAGTTCTAAAGATACTGTTACATACAAATATTTATATATGGGGAAATATTTGCGAAGAAGAAATGCTCAATTGCGAAGAATAAATAAAATATCTGTATTCATTTGGATGTATGAATATAATTTATGTTTGATGAATTCCTTCACATTTAATCTACTATTTATGTAAATGTATCGTTCTCAGGAATATCGCTTCTTGTTTTAATTTATGAGTACCAACGCATAGAACGTAGCAAAGACAGGTTAAAGTATAATCCACTAGGATTTTCATCATTTGATCAGAGAACTGTGTACTGTTTTCATGTTTCGTTATTCCTTTCAAAAGTCTTATAGAAACTGGTATAATAACACACTTATCATCCCAGTAAATATCGTGACGCAACTGTGTCTGAGCTGAGGGATGTGGTTTCCCCTCATTACATTCTAATTTATTCCCTGTTTTCAAGAAATTCATTTTACAAAGTTCTTGCTGTTGCAAGTGTACAACAGGCATACTGCTTTCAAATGTTGTTTTATCTTTTATGCATTTTACAAATAATTTCTTATTTTCGTCAAATCGCTGCTCAAAATATTTCTGATTATAATTAGATAATGAAAATTAAATAACGATAACATACTTCTAGTCCTTTTTCTATTCGCAAGATCAAAATTTTGTATTCTTTTTTATTTTATTATTTCTTCAGTTTTATACCAAGTTTCTAAATATATAAGTGTTAGACACAAATATTTGCAGATAACTATAGATTAGAAAATATTTAATAAAAATAAATGCTAAATTGTCACGAATAAATGAAATATTCGTATTCATTTGGATGTGTGATTATAGTTTACGTTTGATGAATATTTTCATATGTAATCTACTATTTATGTAAATTTACCGTTCTAGGGAATATCGCTTCTTGTTTTAATTTATGAGTGCCCACGCAAAGAATGTAGCAACTGCATATTAAAATATAACCCTCTAGAATTTTCATAATTTGAGCCGAGAACTGTAAACTGTTTTCTTATTTCGTTATTCCTTTGACAACACTTATCTAAACTGTTAACATACATCTCATCCAAGTAAATATCGTGACGCAGCGGAGACTGAATTATAGCTTGTCTTATTCCGAGGGATGTGGTTTCCCTCATTTCAGTCTAATTTATCTGTATCTGTGAGAGTTTCATTTCGCTAAATTCTTGTGGTTACAAGTATAGAACAGGCATACTGCTTTCACAGGTTATTTTATTCTTTATCTATATTACAACTGATTTCTTAATTCCATCAATTCTCCTTTCAAAATATTCGTGATTATTGTTAGATAAAGAAAATTCAATGACAATGAGATTTTACCAGTTCTTTTTTTTGTTGTTGTTGTTGTTTTTGCAAGATCAAATCTTTATTTTTATTTTATTATTTATTTATTTAATCAGATTTATATAAAGGTTCTAAAGATATAAGTGTTAGTCAAAAATATTTATAGATAATTATAGATTAGAAAATATTTAATAAAAAGAAATGCTAAATTGCCAAGAATAAATGAAATATCTGTATTCATTTGGATGTGTGAATATGGTTATCTTTTATGATTACTTTCAGATTTAATCTACTATTTGTGTAAATTTACCATTCTAGGGAATATCGCATCTTGTTTCAATCATCAGTGCCCAAGCAAAGGCATATTGCTTTCAAGTGTTATTTTAAATATATCTTTTACGCATATTACAACTGATTTCTTTTTCCATCAGTTCTCTACTGAAAATATTCGTGATTATTTTTAACGAAAGAAAATTAAATAATGATCAGATTCTGCCAGTTCTTTTCCTTTTCTTTTCGCAAAATCAAAGCTTTATCGACTTTTATATTTATTTACTTATTCAAATTTATATAAAGGCTCTAAATATCAGAGCGTTAGATACAAATATTTATACATAATTATAGTTTAGAAAATATTTATTTTGAAAAAATGTGAAATTGCCATCTATAAAAGAATTATCTGTATTCATTTGGGTGTATGAATATAGTTTACGTTGGATAACTTTCAGATTTAATCTACTATATATGTATATTTACTATTTTAGGGAATATAGCTTCTTGATTTAATCTGTGACTGCCCGTGCACAGAGCATGGTAACAGCATTTAGAAAAATAATTCTCTAGAATTTTCATCATTGGAGAAGAGAACTGTGTGCTGTTTTCGTGTTTCATTAGTCCTTTGGCAACACTTATGCAAACTGGCAACATGCTTCTCATCCCAGTCAATATCGTGACGCATCGGAGACTGAATTATAGCTTCTATTATTACGAGGGATGTATTTTCCCTGCATTTCAGTCTAATTTATTCCCAATCTGTGAGAGTTTCATTTCGCAAAATTCTTGCTGTTGCAAGTACAGAACAAGCATACTCCATTCAAATATTATTATATCTTTTATGGATATTACAACAGATTTCTTTATTCCATCAATCTCGATTCAAAACTTTCGTGAATACTGTTGGATAATAAAAATAAGGTTGTGATTCTGCCATTTGTTTTTCTTTCACAAGGTCAAAGCTTTAGATTTTTTTAAACTATTTATTTAGATTTATAGGAAGGTTCTAAACACATACGTGTTAGATACAAATATTTATAGATAATAGATTAGAAATTATTTACTAGGAATAAATAATATACTGCTTCGAATAATGATAGCTTCTGTAATGATTTCGATCGGTGAATATATTTTATGTTTGATAATTGCTTTTAGATTCAATCTACAATATATGCAAATTTTCAGTTCTAAGGAATATCGCTTCTTGTTTTAATTTATGAGTGCCCACGCAAAGAACGTAGTAACGGCATGTTAAAATATAATCTTCTAGAATTTTTATCATTTGAGAAGAGAACTGCGTACTTATTTCGTGTTTTGTAATTCCTTTGACAACACTTATCTAAACTGGTAACATACTTCTCATCCTAGAAATTATCGTGATTAATGGAGACTTTTATTAACGGAGACTTTAATTACGGGTTTTCTTGTTCCGAGTGGATGTGGTTTTTCCTCATTTCATCCTAATTTAATCCAAATGTGCAAAAGTATCATTTCGCAAAGTTCTTGCGGTTGCAAATATACAAAAAACATACTGCTTTCAAATGTTATTTTATATTTATATTTTATGCATATTACAACTGATTTCTTACTTCCATTAATTCTCTATTCTAAATATTTATGATTTCTTACACATAAAAAAATTAAATGGCGATGAGATTCTGACAAAACTTTTTCTTTTCTCAAAATCAAAGCTTTTTTTTCAGATTTAAATGAAAGTTCTAAAAATATAAGTGTTGCATACAAATATTTATAGATAGTTATAGATTAGAAGATATTTATAAAGAAGAAATGCTAAACTGCCACGAGAAAATGAAACATCTGTATTCATTTGGATGTGTGAGTTTAGTTTATGCTTGATAAACATTTTCACATTTAATCTACTATTTATGTAAATTTTTCGTTCAAGGGAATATCGTTTCTTTTTATAATTTATGAGTGCCAACGTATAGAACATAGTAACGACATGTTAAAGTATAATCCTCTAGAATTTTCATCATTTGAGCCGAGAACTGTATACTGTTTTCGTGTATCGTTATTGCTTTGAAAACACTTATCTTAACTGGTAACATACTTCTCATCCCAGAAAATATAGTGACGCAACGTGGACTTAATTATAGCTTTTCTTATTCCGAGGGATGTGGTTTTTCCTCATTTCATCCTAATTTAACCCCAATGTGCAAAAGTATCATTTCGTAAAGTTCTTGAGGTTGCAAGTATAGAAAGGGCATACTGCTTTCAAACGTAATTTTATATTTATATTTTATGCATATTACAAAAGATTTCTTAGTTCCATGAATTCGCTATTCAAAATATTCGTGATTATTTACAGATAAAAAAATTAAATAACGATGAGATACTGACAGATCTTTTTCTTTTTGCAAAAATAAAGCTTTGTATTTTTATTTATTTATTTATTGAGATTTAAACAAAGTTCTAAAGATACTGTTGCATACAAATATTTATATATGGGGAAATATTTGCGAAGAAGAAATGCTCAATTGCGAAGAATAAATAAAATATCTGTATTCATTTGGATGTATGAATATAATTTATGTTTGATGAATTCCTTCACATTTAATCTACTATTTATGTAAATGTATCGTTCTCAGGAATATCGCTTCTTGTTTTAATTTATGAGTACCAACGCATAGAACGTAGCAAAGACAGGTTAAAGTATAATCCACTAGGATTTTCATCATTTGATCAGAGAACTGTGTACTGTTTTCATGTTTCGTTATTCCTTTCAAAAGTCTTATAGAAACTGGTATAATAACACACTTATCATCCCAGTAAATATCGTGACGCAACTGTGTCTGAGCTGAGGGATGTGGTTTCCCCTCATTACATTCTAATTTATTCCCTGTTTTCAAGAAATTCATTTTACAAAGTTCTTGCTGTTGCAAGTGTACAACAGGCATACTGCTTTCAAATGTTGTTTTATCTTTTATGCATTTTACAAATAATTTCTTATTTTCGTCAAATCGCTGCTCAAAATATTTCTGATTATAATTAGATAATGAAAATTAAATAACGATAACATACTTCTAGTCCTTTTTCTATTCGCAAGATCAAAATTTTGTATTCTTTTTTATTTTATTATTTCTTCAGTTTTATACCAAGTTTCTAAATATATAAGTGTTAGACACAAATATTTGCAGATAACTATAGATTAGAAAATATTTAATAAAAATAAATGCTAAATTGTCACGAATAAATGAAATATTCGTATTCATTTGGATGTGTGATTATAGTTTACGTTTGATGAATATTTTCATATGTAATCTACTATTTATGTAAATTTACCGTTCTAGGGAATATCGCTTCTTGTTTTAATTTATGAGTGCCCACGCAAAGAATGTAGCAACTGCATATTAAAATATAACCCTCTAGAATTTTCATAATTTGAGCCGAGAACTGTAAACTGTTTTCTTATTTCGTTATTCCTTTGACAACACTTATCTAAACTGTTAACATACATCTCATCCAAGTAAATATCGTGACGCAGCGGAGACTGAATTATAGCTTGTCTTATTCCGAGGGATGTGGTTTCCCTCATTTCAGTCTAATTTATCTGTATCTGTGTGAGTTTCATTTCGCTAAATTCTTGTGGTTACAAGTATAGAACAGGCATACTGCTTTCACAGGTTATTTTATTCTTTATCTATATTACAACTGATTTCTTAATTCCATCAATTCTCCTTTCAAAATATTCGTGATTATTGTTAGATAAAGAAAATTCAATGACAATGAGATTTTACCAGTTCTTTTTTTTGTTGTTGTTGTTTTTGCAAGATCAAATCTTTATTTTTATTTTATTATTTATTTATTTAATCAGATTTATATAAAGGTTCTAAAGATATAAGTGTTAGTCAAAAATATTTATAGATAATTATAGATTAGAAAATATTTAATAAAAAGAAATGCTAAATTGCCAAGAATAAATGAAATATCTGTATTCATTTGGATGTGTGAATATGGTTATCTTTGATGATAACTTTCAGATTTAATCTGCTATTTGTGTAAATTTACCATTCTAGGAAATATCGCATCTTGTTTTAATCATGAGTGCCCACGCAAAGGCATACTGCTTTCAAGTGTTATTTTAAATATATCTTTTACACATATTACAACTGATTTCTTTTTTTTCCATCAATTCTCTATTGAACATATTCGTGATTATTTTTAACGAAAGAAAATTAAATAACGATGAGATTCTGCCAGTTCTTTTCCTTTTCTTTTCGCAAGACCAAAGCTTTATCGACTTTTATATTTATTTACTTATTCAAATTTATATAAAGGCTCTAAATATCAGAGCGTTAGATACAAATATTTATACATAATTATAGTTTAGGAAATATTTATTTTGAAAAAATGTGAAATTGCCATCAATAAATGAATTATCTATATTCATTTGGGTGTATGAATATACTTTACGTTGCATAACTTTCAGATTTAATCTACTATATATGTATATTTACTATTTTAGGGAATATAGCTTCTGGATTTAATCTGTGACTGCCCGTGCACAGAGCATTGTAACAGCATTTAGAAAAATAATTCTCTAGAATTTTCATCATTGGAGAAGAGAACTGTGTACTGTTTTCGTGTTTCATTATTCCTTTGGCAACACTTATGCAAACTGGCAACATGCTTCTCATCCCAGTAAATATCGTGACGCAACGGAGACTGAATTATAGCTTTTATTATTCCGAGGGATGTATTTTCCCTGCATTTCAGTCTAATTTATTCCCAATCTGTGAGAGTTTCATTTCGTATAGCTCTTGCGGTTGCAAGTACAAAGCAAGCATACTGCATTCAAGTATTATTTTATCTTTTATGCATATTACAACTGATTTCTTAATTCCATCAATTCTCTATTCAAAACGTTCGTGAATACTGTTAGATAATAAAAATAACGTTGAGATCCTGCCATTTGTTTTTCTTTCAAAAGGTCAAAGCTTTAGATTCTTTTTTTTTTTTTTTTTTTTTTTTTTTTTTTTTTTTTTTTTTACTATTTATTTAGATTTATAGGAATGTTTTAAGACATACGTGTTAGGTACAAATATTTATAGATAATAGATTAGAAATTATTTACTAGGAATAAATGATATACTGCTTCGAATAAAGGAAATATCTGTAATGATTTCGATCTGCGGATATATTTTATGTTTGATAATTGCTTTTAGATTTAATCTACAATATATGCAAATTTTCAGTTCTAAGGAACATCGCTTCTTGTTTTAATTTATGAGTGCCCACGCAAAGAACGTAGTAACAGCATGTTAAAATATAATCCTCTAGAATTTTCATCATTCGAGAAGAAAACTGTATACTGTTTTCGTGTTTCATTATTCCTTTGACAACACTTGTGCAAACTGATAACATATTTCTCATCCCAGTAAATATCGTGATGCCCCCCCCCCCCCCATCGGAGACTGAATTATAGCTTGTGTTATAAAGGGGATGTAGTTTCCCTTCATTTCAGTCTAATTCATTCCCAATCTGCGATAGTTTCATTTCGCAAAGTTCTTGCGGTTCCAAGTACAGAGCAAGCATACTTCATTCAAGTGTTATTTTATCTTTTCTGCATATTTTTATTGATTTCTTAATTCCATCAATTCTCTATTCAAAAAGTTGGTGAATACTGTTAGATTAAAAAAATAACGATGAGATTCTGTCATTTGTTTCTCTTTCACAAGATCAAAGCTTTAGATTATTTTTTATTTATTTATTTATTTATTTTTATCCCCCCCCCCCTCATATCAGTGTAATTTCTTCCCAGTGGGCAAGAGTTTCATTTCGAAAAATTCTTGCGGTTGCAAGTATAGAACAGGCATATTGCTTTCTAATGATATTTTAATTTGATCTTTCATGCATATTACAACTGATTTCTTAATTCTATCAAGTCTCTATTCAAATTATTCGTGATTATTGTTAGATAAAAAAAAAAAAAAATGATGATGAGATTCTGCCAATTTATTTTCTTTCGCAAGATCAAGGCTTTATATTCTCTTCATTTATTTATTTATTGAGATTTATATGCAGGTTCCTAAGACATAGGTGTTAGATACTAATATTTATATAGCTAATTATAGATTAGAAAATATTTACTAGGAAGAATTGCTAAATTGCCACGAAGAATTGAAATATCTGTATTCAGAGCTGTAAACTGATAACATATGTCTCATCCCAGTAAATATCGTGACGCACGGGACACTGAATTCTACCTGATATTACTCCGAAGTATGCGGTTTCCCCCTAATTTCAGTCTAATTTGTTCGCAATCTCCGATAGTTTCATTTTGCAAGTTCTTGCTGTTGCAAGTAAAAAAAAGGAAAAGGCATACTGCTTTCAAGTGTTATTTTACGCATATAACAACTGATTTCTTAATTCCATCAATTCTCTATTCAAAATATTCGTGAATATTTTAAGCTAAAAAAAGTTAAATGACGATCAGGTTCTGCCAGTTCTTTTCTTTTTCTTTTCGGAAGATCTAATCTTTATCGACTTTAATATTTATTTACTTATTCAAATTAATATAAAGGTTCTAAAGATATGAGTGTTAGATAAAAATATTTATACATAATTATAGTTTAGAAAATATTCACTTTGAAAAAATGTGAAATTACCATCAACAAATGTAATGTCTGCTTTCATTTGCGTGTATGAATATAGTTTACGTTTGATGATTACTTTCAGATTTAATCTACTGTATATGTAAATTTACTATTTTAGGGAATATCGCTTCTGGATTTAATATATGACTGCCCAAGCAGAGAGCATAGTAACGGAATTTTGAAATATAATTCTCTAGAATTTTCATCATTTGAGCAGAGAACTGTATACTGTTTTCGTGTTTCATTATTCCTTTGACAACACTTATGGAAAGTGGTAACATACTTCTCATCCCAGTAAATATCGTGACGCATCGGAAACTGAATTATAGCTTGTATCATTCCGAGGGATGTGGTTTCCCTTCATTTCATCCTAATTTATTCCCAATCTTTGCGAGAGTTTCATTTCGCGAAGTTCTTGCGGTTGCAAGTACAGAGCCAACATACTGCATTTAAGTATTATTTTATCTTTTATGCATATTACAATTGATTTCTTAATTCCATCAATTCTCTATTCAAAAAGTTGGTGAATACTGTTAGATTAAAAAAAATAACAATGAGATTCTGCCATTTGTTTCTCTTTCATAAGATCAAAGCTTTAGATTGTTTTTTATTTATTTATTTATTTAGATTTATATGAAGATTCTAAAGAAATACGTTTTAGATAAAAATATTTATAGATAATTATGGATTAGAAAATATTTACTAGGAATAAATGTTAAATTACCACGAATGAATGAAATATGTGTATTCATTTCTATGTGTGAATACATTTTAAGTGTGATGATTGCTTTCAGATTTAATCTACTCTTTATGCAAATTTAGAGTTCCGAGGAATATCGCTTCCTGTTTTAATTTATGAAAGCCCACGCAGAGAACGTAGTGATGGCATGTTAAAGCATAATCCTCTGGAATTTTCATCATTTGGACAGAGAACTGTATACAGTTTTCGTGTTTCGTTATTCTTTTGACAACACCTATCTAAACTGGTAATATACGTCTCATCCTAGTAAATATCGCGAGGCAGTGAAGACTGAATTAAAGCTTGTATTATTCATAGAGATGCGGTTTCCCCATATTTCATTCTAATTTATTCCCAATATGCACGAGTTTCATTTTTCAGAGTTCTTGCGGTTTCAAATATAGAACAGGCATACAGTTTTCAAGAGTTATTTTATCTTTTACGCATATTACAACTGAATTCTTAATTTCATCAAATCTTTATTCAAAATATTCGTGATTATTGATATATAAAGAAAATTAAATAATGATGAGATTCTGCAGTTCTTTTTCTTTTCTTTTCGCAAGAGTAAAGCTTTATTGGCTTTTTTATTTATTTAATTATTTATTTGCTCAGATTTATATCAAGGTTCTAAATATATAAGTGTTCGACACAAATATTTATAGAAAATTATTGATTAGAAAGTATTTAATAAAAAGAAATACTAAATTGCAACGAATAATTGAAATATCTGTATTCATTTGGATATGTAAATATGGTTATGTTTGATGATTACTTTCAGATTTAATCTACTATTTATGTAAATTTACAGTTCTAGGGAATATCGCTTCTTTTTTTTATTTATGAGTTATTACGTAGCAACGGCATGTTAAAATATAATCCTCTAGAATTTTCATCATTTGAGCCGAGAACTGTATACTGTATTCGAGTTTCGTTATTCCTTTGACAACACTTATCTAAACTGGTAACATGCATCTCATCCAAGTAAATATCGTTACTCAGCGAAGCCTGAATTATAAGTAAAATTATTCCGAGGGATGTGGTTTCCCCCCATTTCAGTCTAATTTATTCTCTGTCTGTGAGAGTTTTATTTCGCTAAATTCTTGCGGTTAAAAGTATAGAACAGGAATACTGCTTTCACAAGTTACTTTATTCTTTATCCATGTTAAAACTGATTTCTTGATTACATCAATTCGCTGTTCAAAATATTCGTTACTATTGTTAGATAAAGAAAATTAAATGACAATGAGATTCTGCCAGTTCTTTTTCTTTTATTTCGGAAAAATCAAATCTTTATCGGCTTTTAAATTAATTATTTACTTATTCAAATTTATGTGAAGGTTATAAAGGTATAAGTGTTAGATACAAATATTTATAGATAATTACAGGTTAAAAAATATTTACTAAGAATAAATACTAATAAATTGCCACGAATAAATTAAATATCTGTATTCATTTGGATGCGTGAATATGAATATAATTTATTCTTAATGAAAACTTTCGCATTTAATCTACTATATTTACCCTTCTAGGGAATATTTTACTTATTGTTTTAATTTATGAGTGCCCACGCAGAGAACGTATTAACGGCATGTTAAAATACAATCCTGTAGAATTTTTATCATTTGAGCAGAGAATTGTATACTGTTTTCGTGATTCGTTATTCCTTTGACAACACTTATCTAAACTGGTAAAATACTTCTCATTCCAGTAAATATCGTGACGCAACGGATACTGAATTATAGCTTGTATTATTCCAAAGGATGAGGTTTCCCCTCATGTCAGTCTATTGTATTCCGAATGTGCAAGAGTTTCAATTTTCTTGCGGATCCATGTATAGAATAGGCATACTGCCTTCATGTGTTACTTTATATTTCATGCATATTGTAACAGATTTCTTAATTGCATTAATTTTTTATTAAAAATATACCTGATTATTGTTAGGTAAAGAAAATTAAAGAACGATGAGATTCTGCCAATTCTTTTTCTTTTTGCAAGATCAAAGTTTTATAGTCTGTTTTTTTTATTTATTTATTCAGATTTCTATCAAGGTTCTTAAGATATAAGTGTTAGATACAGTTTTTTGTAGATAATTATGCATTAGAAAATATTTACTAAGGAGAAATTCTAAATTGTCATTAATAAATTAAATATATATATCCATTTGGAGAATATAGTTTATTATTGATAATTACTTTCTGATTTCATTTACTATTTATGTAAATTTATCGTCCTAGGTAACATCACTTCTTTTTTTTAATTTCTGAGTGCTCACGCAGGAAACTTAGTAACGGTACTTTAAAATATAATCCTCTAGAATATTCATCATTTGAGCAGAGAACTGTATATTGTTTTCGTGTTTCGTTATTCCTTTGACAACACTTATCTAAACTGGTAACATATTTCTTATCTCAGTAAATATCGTAACTCTGTATCACGAAAAACAAGAAGAAAAAAATAATTTCTAATTTACACTTTCTTTGATTTTTAGTGTTTAACCTTCTCAGAGGTTCGAAAAAGCATTAAATTAATTGAATTATATTAATTTTAGTAATGCTAATGTTGCAGTGAAACCTGAAGCTTAGTGAAGGTATTATCACGGGATTGGGGGTGAGAGGGTTAACAAGTTTTGGGTAGGTGTCAGTGAAAGTTTTTTTTTTCTAACTTTTTAAATTTCTTTAAACTTTTTATAAAAGACTTAAGCACATAACTTAATTCTAAAATGTAAATTCAGTTTAAACGTATCATTAGAATAGATTATAAACAGCTGTTTGTTTAAAAAAAAGCATAACTCTAAAATAATTATAGAATAATGAATATTTACTAAGTTGAAATATTAAATTGCCACGTATAAATGAAATATCTGTTTTCATTTGGATGTGTAAATATTGTATATGTTCGATGATTACTTTCAGATTTAATCTATTATTTATGTAAATTTAACGTTCAGGAGAATATCGCTTCTTGCTTTAATTTCTGAGTGCCCACGCAGAGAACGCAATAACGGCATGTTAATATATATTCCTCTAGAATTTTCATCATTTGAGCAGAGAACTGTATACTGCTTTTGTGTTTCGTTATTCCTTTGACAACACTTATTTAAACTAGTAACATACTTCTCATTCCAGTAAATATCTTGACGTAACGGAGATTGAATTATAGTTCGTATTATTCCAAAGGATGTAGTTTCCATTCATTTCAGTACAATTTATTCCCAATGTACGAAAGGTTCATTTCGCAAAGTTCTTGTGGTTATAAGTATACAGAACAAATATAATTTATATGAAACAGGCAAACTGCTTTCGAGTGTTATTTTATCTTTAATGCATATTACAACTGATTTCTTAATTCCAACAATTCTTCATTCAAAATATTCGTGATTATTGTAAGTTAAAGAAAATTAAATGACTTGAGATTCTGCTAGTTCTTTTTTCTTTCTTTTTTTTTTTTTCGCAAGATTGCTTTATTGACTTTTTTCTTTTATTTATTTTTATAAAGTTTCTAAAAATATAAGTATTAGATACAATTATTTATAGATAATTATAAATTGGAAAATATTTTCTAAGGAGAAATGCTAAATATTCACGAATAAATGAAATATCTGTATTCTTTTGGAAGTGTGAATATAGTTTACATTTGATGATTACTTTTAGATTTTATCTACTATTATTGTAAATTTATCGTTTTGTGGTATATCGCTTTTTGCTTTTATTAATGAGTGTCCACGCAGAGAACGTCGTAACGCCATGTTAAAATACAATCCTCTATAATTTTCCTCATTTGAGGAGAGAACTGTATACTGTTTTCATGTTTCATCATTCCTCTGACAGCACTTACCTAAGCTGGTAACATTCTTCTCATCCCAGAATTTATTCCCAATATGCTAGAGTTTCATTTCGGAAAGTTCTTGCGGTTGCAAGTATAGAACAAGCATACTACTTTCAAGTGTTATTTTAATTTTATCTTTTATGCATATTATAATCCGCGAAAATTTTTTCCCAAGCACCTTCGTCGTTTCAACCCCAAGCTCGCACTCTGATTGGTTGTTGCTCTCGGCACTGTTTTCACGTAACTTGGCGATAATCATACTTGGCGTAGCGATAGATACTTCCGTCGAGTTTGATTTTCTTCCGAACCGAGTACAAAGTAAAAAGTTGTGTGTAAAAACTTTTTAAGAGTACAGCTTCCAGTAAGACACGTTCCATCCAATCCAATGCTCCAAGAGAAAAGTTGCTTTGTACTCGGTTCGGAAGGAAATCAAACTCCTCGACGGAAGCATCTATCGCCACGCCAAGTATGATTTTCCCCCAAGTTACATGAAAACAGTGCCGAGAGCAACAGCCAATCAGAGTGCGAGCTTGGGCTTGGAATGACGAAGGTGCTTGGGAAAAAAAATTACGCTTATAATCCATTTCTTAATTCCATTAATTCTCTATTCAAAATATTCGTGATTATTGTTAGCTGAAGAAAATTAAATGACGATGAGATTCTTCGAATACTTTTTCTTACATTTTTTTCTTTTTTTCCGCAAGATCGCTTTATCGACTTTTTTCTTTTTATGTATTTATTCAGATTTATGTGAAATTATTAAAAATGTAAGTATTAGATACAATTATTTATAGATAATTATAGATTCGAAAATATTTACTAGGAAGAAATGCTAAATTGTCAAGAATAAATGAAATATCTGTATTCATTTGGATGTATGAATATAGTTTATGTTTCATGAATACTTTCACATTTAATCTACTATTTGTGTAAATTTACCCTTCTAGTGAATATTTAACTTATTGTTTTAATTTATGAGTGCCCACGCAGAGAACGTATAAACGGCATGTTAAAATACAATCCTGTAGAATTTTCATTATTTAAGCAGAGAACTGTATACTATTTTCGTGTTTCGCTATTCCTTTTACAGCACTTGCCTAAACTGGTAACATACTTCTCATCCCAGTAAATATCGTGACGCAACAGAGACTGAATTATAGCTTGTATTATTCCAAAGGATGTGGTTTCCCCTCATGTCAGTCTAATTTATACCCAATGTGCAAAAGTTTTATTTCTGAAATTTCTTGCGGTACCATGTAGTCACATAGTCACACTGCTTTCAAGTGTTATTTTATATTTCATGCATATTGCAACAGACTTATTAATTCCTTTAATTATTTATTCAAAATATTTTAATATATTGTTAGGTAAAGAAAATTAAATTACGATGAGATTGTGCCAATTCTTTTTCTTTTCGCAAGTTTAAAGCATTATAGTCTGTTTTATTTTTTTATTTATTCAGATTTATATCAAGGTTCTTAAGATATAAGTATTTTTTTTTTTTGTAGATAATTATACATTAGAAAATATTTAAAAAGAAGAAATATTAAATTGCCACATATAAATGAAATATCTGCAGTCATTTGGACGTGTGAATATAGTTTATGTTTCATGATTACTTTCAGATTTAATCTACTATTTATGTAAATTTTCCGTTCTAGGGAATATCGCTTTATGTTTTAATTTATGAGTGCCCACGCAGAGAACGTAGTAACAGCATTTTAAAATATAATCTTCTAGAATTTTCATCATTGGAGAGGAGAACTGTATACTGTTTTCGTGTTTCTGTATTCCTTTGACAACACTTATCTAAACTGGTAACATGCTTCTCATCCCAGTAAATATCGTGACACAACGGAGACTGAATTATAGCTAGTATTATTCCGAGAGATGTGATTTCCATACAATTCAGTCTAATTCATTCCCAATGTGGAAGAGTGACATTTCGCATAGTTCTTGCGGTTGCAAATATAGAACATGCATACTGCTTTAAACTGTTATTTAATTTTATCTTTTATACATATATTTTTTACAGTTGATTTTTTAATTCCATCCTCTTTTCGGAAAATTGTGATTATTGTTAGATGTAGAAAATTAAATAACCATGAGATTCTTCCGGTTCCTTTTCGTTTGTTTTTACAAGATCAAAACTTTATGGTCTTTATTTATTTATTTATTTATTTATTTATTCAGATTTACATGAAGGTTCTAATGTCCTAAGTGTCCGGCACAAACATTTGACTTTTTTTTTTCGAGTAAAATTAACATTTTAACTAATGTGACGGAAACTGTAATGTTATTAATGTTATGTCAGACCGTAACATCGAAAGATTAATATAAGCATCAGACTGACTCACAGAATAGTGCTTTTGTACAAGAACAAGATTATTATAATTAACATTCACCTACTTAAATGTCTCTGATGATAGTATTAAAATCTCAAATGAAACAAAATTTTGGTAGAGCTTGCAGTTAAACTGAAAATTAAAAGTTAAACTATAAAAATTGAAAAAGGATGTGAACTTTGAGATCAGTAACACTATAACTAGTGTTACTGATCTCAAAGTTCTCTAAAGGTTATGGTAAAATGGAAAAATATTTTCTCTGCAGAAGAAGCAGCAGGGACAAAACAGCTCCAGCCAATACTTTGTTGTAAACATGCGCTGCTTTTTTAGACGGCTGGGTCGCTAGTGCGATACTTATTTTAAATTAAAATTTCTTATTTGGCATTACTTTTTTGAAATGGTAAAATTGACCTTGTTTAAATGCATGCAAATGAAGGCGAATACAAGTAGAATTTTATTTAAAAAAAAAAAAAAAAAAAAAAAACGATGCCATTCAAGAAATATGAATCTCGATTTTGCAGGGACGCTTCCTGGCCTCCAGATTTAAAATTAATAGCCCACTGTCATCACTATCCGGACGAATGTGATATACCATCAGCGGGATTTAAAAGTACACCTCCTTATGCTTATAAGTAAAGATTTAGGAGAAGGGGAATTTTAGAAACAAAGAGAACTGTAACCATTTTTGTCGGTGAAAAAAATGCAAAATTTTCTGTCTCTGAATGAAGAAATAGTACTGTTCTGTAAAGGTGTTACTATTATGATTTGTAATTCCTTATGGAGTGTATCCTTCATATTGATAATTGGCCTTCATAAACATTACCAAACAACTGGCTCAATGATAATTTGACAACTGACTTTTTGAAATAATGAAAGGAATTTTAATGTGGTCACTCCAAGGTTCGATAAATTTTTATACATTTTATTTAGTAACTTTCTAGAAACAAATACCAAGAGTTACGATATAACTTTACATTCAATTGCTATTTTACTTTTGTTTATGTACTTGTTACTTTTAAAAGAAGTACAAAATGGCCACTTTGTCCGCCGACCATTATAAATATATGAAAAATTCAATCAGATATACTGCTTATTTAATCAACAGGAGTTGAAGTACCTTATATTAAGAACTAACTTTTCTCTGCAGAAGTCATTACCCCGACCGGAAAGGAATTCGCTGATAGTGGTGTTTCCAAACGTCAACCCTACGTTTTAAATGAGAAGACACTACCGGAAGCCTCAGAAAAAATAAATAAAATTTGACAATTTAAACCGGACAAATTTAGACAAATTTAACAGAGAAATTCATTAACCCATTCGTGCCCAGCATCTGTTGCGTAAATTTTATTTGGTTGGCACCACTATTTTTAGAAGATTTAAGTTTAGTTCATTGATCACGAAAATGCATCATTTAAATAAAATAATTATTGCTTTTCTTTTTTACCGGTGTCAAAAACAGTGCTGAATGCACCTTTTGAAGCGTCCCTAAAAAGGGATGCTAGGCACTAATGGGTTAAATAAAAGACATCGAAAAGTGGAAAGGGTTTTGCTCCGGGTCATCAATGACCGCAGCGACTTCGAGTTTAATGTTTCTTTCTTTTAAAGAGACTATTATTGAGTAGTATTTTCTTACGAAAAATGAAGGAATGGTCGTTTTCGGATTTTTTGTGGTCCCTTAGCCCAGAAGGACGCTATTTCAAAACTGTGGCCTAGCACGTAACCTACATAACTTAAATGTTTTCAAACACACATTTTTTAGAATGTTATACAACACTGATCAAACTACATATTATTTAGCCATAATCAAATTTTACTACTTGCCTAAAATCAAAAATGAAAAGGAAAACAATTAAGGGAGTATACTAGAAAAATGTAGCCGTCCATTTCAAAACCGCAGACAATATTACTAATATACGTGATGACTGTTTTGCGGAGTTCCTGTGTGACGGGAGCACTATAAAATTTAAAAGAAAGTACAAAAGGCGGCTTTGTCCTCATTGACCATTTTACCCGTCCTTCCATTTCTTACAGTAGAGGGATTTTCTATCATGGTGTAATATTTTTATCTTATTTTATCCTTTTTTTTTTACGTCTATGCTTATAAGCCTTAAAAGTATTAATCATAGCTTAATTTCTTAAAACTGGATTATATTTGTAGAATTATATTAATTTAAATAAAGCTTCAACTGCAGTGAAACCTGAAGCCTAGTGAACGGATATATTCGGCGCGGCAGTGGGAAGATTTCACTTTAAGCATACAAATTCGGATGAATGACAAAATGATACATATATTTGCGTGATTTAACTTTTTTTTTTTAAATCACTTTAAACTTAGTAAAGTTATTTTTCCAAATTTTAATATATATTTTAATTAAATAATTTTATTATTTATAATATTAATAATGTTAAATGTTAATAATATTTTTTTAACAAAGTTAATTTATTTTAGCAATGTTATTTCTGATATATCTAAATAATTGTAACAATGTATTTAAACAAGATAAATTAATTGTTCTAATGTTACTTTTTGACAAAGTTAAATAGCTTTAATAGTATATTCGGAAAAGATTTATTTATTATACACAGATTGAACGTATCAAGGGACTCAGGAGATATTAAGGGTTTTAGTACCAGAAATTCTGTGTTATACTGGTCGCTCTGAAGATAGGTTGTTTTAATATGGCAAATATTACTTTAAGAAATTCTGATAAAAGGTCCTTACAGTAACAAATATTGTAATAATATGATATTTTTTACAAAGTTAAATAATGTTATTTTAATGCTCATTTAAATAATGCTAATTTCTGGCGCAGTGCTTGCATCTCTGATAAGTAATAATAATAATAATAATAATAATAATAATAATAATAATAATAATAATAATAATAATAATAATAATAATAATAATAATAATAATAATTTTAACAAATATAATTAATTTTAGTAATGTTAATTTTTTAATAAAGTTAAATAGTTTTATTATTTTTATCATTTTTAAGTTAAATGATTCCTAACATAACACACACATACATACTCACACACACATATACATATATCATTTAAAAACGTCATTTTCCTGGCAACGCTGATCACATACGTCAGTTAAAATCAGATTTACCTTTAACGCATACGCTTACTTTTACTGTCATTTAGTAGACCTGATTACAATACAGAATGACCAGAATTGAAGAATTTTCTTTAACGTTCAAATCGTACAGCCGTTTTATTTTGCTGTTTCATTCAACATCCTTTAAAGTCAAAACTACATATATACACACAGTGTAAATTAGGAAACCGCTGATGGAGCTGCAGTGTGTTTTTAATTTTAAATGTCTTAATTGAAACATTGCATGATCTTATTCGTTAAGCGAGCTTCATGTTATGGAAAAAAGGAAGGTCGCGTAAATAATAAATCCAGAGTAATTCATCATTATTTGAGTATGTCATGAAAGGCATGACATATCAAATTTATGCAAATGTAAAAAATTGAGCTAAAATCTGTTTTCCTTTTTAACATAATATTTTCATTTTTATGTCTTTTAACTATTGTATTAATTCTATGTTTTACATTCAGACAATTATTAAAGAAACCAAGACATTTGATGCTTTTCTGGTATTTTTTTCTTTTTTTAATATGAATAACTTTTAATTATTTTACCTGTCAATGTATAAATATATTTTCTAAGTTGAAATAGATGTATATACAAACAGTTGTGGAAATAAAGTTTCACTCCATGCAATTTTATCAAATAATTGTCGCAGACAGATGAGACAGGTAATTTTCGACAGGGAGTTGCACAAAGTTTTAATCAACGATCACATGCATTTAAAAAAGATCCAACTTTAAATTTTCTAATAACTATAAATATAGGTACATACATTTATACAGACGTGGGAAGTCAGGCAAAGTAGGAGGATGATGATGTTAAATATGCGCGACAAACTCAAATTTATAACTTCGGAAAACAACCATCGTTTTGATATTTTTAATCAGATTCAATGTATAGACACAAAAGTATATCATAAGTATTTTCATGACTGAAAAACATATTTTTTATTAAAAGCATTGTCAATAAATTCATATAAAAAAATACTAAGTCAAAGTTAAATAATTTCTAACACACTGTAAAAAAAAATCTGTAAAGGTACTAAACATTTTCTAGGAAACTGGGATTCCCAGAACTTTTCAGGTAACGATAACAGGAAAAATTCCTGTAATCGATTCTGAAACTTGATTTTTTGCTGTTACCGTTACAGGAAAAGTTCCTGGAATCCCAGTTTCCTAGAAAAAGTTTAGTACCTTTACAGATTTTTTTTTACAGTGCAATACATCCCAGGTAAAAAAATCAGCAAAAAACCTTTAAATATTTCGAGATTTTACAGGCATTTTGAAGGTTTTTGCTGGTTTTCAGAAGGAAAATGAAAGCTTAAGGTTTCCTTAAGAGAAATATACAGGTTCTTAAAAGTTTTCATAGAGGTTTTAATGGACAAACTATTACCTTTAAATTACCTTTAATGACAGAAGATTTTCGTGAAATCATTTCAGGTATTTTGAAGGAAAATGAAAATCGTTTCTAACGCAGGTAATATGAAGGTTTTACTTGAAGGTTTTATTGAGGTTTATCATTGCACATTATGATATCTGAGATTTTGATATGTCTGCATTTTCCTCATAATGTTTATTATTATTATTATTATTTAAAAAATAATATTTTAGATAATTCCGAGAAATCTAATGTCTTCCACCGATTCAATAAAAAAATTCTTAATTACCCTTGTTAAAATTTTTAATTATTTAAAATTACAATTTTGAAATAGCGATATAAAAATCCTGTTCTGGAAATGAAAAAATCTTGAAATTATCTTAAAGTCCCCTTTTTAATATTCTTAATTACCATTTAAAATTACATTTTTCATTCCCATCCAAAAATCCCGTTAAAGCAGAAAACCAAAATATCTCGAAATTATTTTGAAGTCTGCTCCGAGTTAAAATTTTTAATTACAATTTCTAAAATTATTATCATTAACAATTTCACCTCTAACTCTAACACACTCAAAAATTTCAATCCGCGAAAATTCCTCTAATAGAAAGAAAAAAGAATCACAAAACTTTTTCAAAATTTACTACCCTAAAAATATTGCCGTAATTTTTTTTTTAAATATCCCAGTAAAAATATACCTTCGAGTAGTGTAATACATACAAAAGTTTCAATCAACAAAATTTACCTACCCCTAATAAAATCTTCAAATTATTTCAAAATCCCTTTCATGAATATGTAATATCGTATTTCAAAAACTCACGAAATTTCAAAGTCCGAACTTCCAAAAATAAATTGTAACGGAATTCTTTTGAATGTCTCTGTATTATGGAAATAAAATGTCATGGCATTTGGATAATATTTGACAGAGTTAGGCTACGGACGGACAGACACACAAACCGAATTCATACACATTTTTGAACTTCGTTTGAAAGTATTAAAAAAGGCCGAAAATTAACTGTCAGAAGGAATGTTCAGAAACATATCCTGCCTTCCCACCACTACAATAAATTTAACAAACAAAACTCTTATTATATCTTTTAAATTTTAAATTACTCAAAATAAATATATTTCACTAAATTTTTCAAAATCGTAGAAAAATATATTTTAATTAAATCTCAAAATATCTAACAAGGATCAATGTATTCCGCCCCCTTTATGGAAAATGCCTTATTTAATTTTTCATCTTAAGTTTTCCAAAAAGAATTTTTTTTTCTAAATCTGAAAAAAAAATAAGAAAGAAACTTTAATTCATTAAATTGCATTAAACGCTTGAAGGGGCAAATATTTCACTCTATCCCTTCAAGCCTCACATTTTATTTAGTTCCTCTTTAAAGGAGGAACTTTTTTGTGCATACTAACATAAAAGAAGATCTTTTATGTTAGTTACATAAAAAAAAAAAAAAAAAAAAAAAAAAAATTGGAGTGTTTTTGAAGACATAAAAAAAATAAATAGTTGCCTAAATTTCAATATCGAGCTAGAGAAAGCAATCCTCCCATCCCCCTTTTTTCATCGGCTTCGAAGATTAAAACTGAAAAAATATAGATGAGATTATTACATGCAAAAATCGTCCATATCCCCTATCAGGCATAATTTTCAGTTTTTATTAAAATTAGTTCTTTCAAAACAACAAATTATCGTTGGACCGATTAGCTGCATTGTCTGACTCCATGTTACGAGATTTTGAGAAGGAGATTATCAACTCAACTTTCTGTGTTGATGTTATCGTGTCGTCGCGGGAAAATGTGACTGACTAGCGGCGGGCGTTTGTTTATTTTATTTCTCGTTAATGTAGTGTTGTTTTTTTAAGTTTCTGGCGGTAAAGTAATAACATTGTAATTAATTTTTAAAGGGATATACATATAGCCTTCAGAAGGCTACAAATATTGTTTATTTAATTCATATTTTTAATATTAAACTTTATACCGGGTGATCCAGAAGTTTCGGGAGTTTTGAAAAGTTAATAATTAGGAAACTATGTATAATACAAAGGTTCTGTTTTCAGATATATGCTCAGAAACATGTGGGATTTTTGTTTAGAATGAATTTTTTTAAATATATATAGTTACCATTTTTAGCAACAGGTGGCGCTGTTGTATAAGACTGAATGTACCTATACCATGCGTTATATAGACACATGAGTTCATTGCGAAACTTCTTTTCTATGAAATTGATGAGATTTCGTTTTAAGAGTGGTTTATGTTCAACATTTTTTGTAAGGTAAATGAAATTGCATTGTAAGGGAAATTTGATACAAAATTCCATGACCAACTGCAGTGTTTAGACATTGTCTAGACTATGTTTAGAAACATCTTTGCATGTCGCGTTGTTTTCATATCGTACAATACGTTAAGTTAAAACTGCGAAAGAATCGATGGCCATTGCAAATGTGAAATGCTATGGTAAGCAAGGTTTGAGAAAAATGCTCATTGGAAGATCGTAATAGAAACAAGAGATCCCAAATGTCTATTACAATCGTAAATTAGGTAGGATTCTATGCCAATACTCTGTAGAAATCACCAGTTCATGGTGAGTGCAGTAAACTTGTGATATCACGATGAACTGAAATTTCTTCTGGAATTTCTTTCTGCTCTGAGGATATTGTGCACGCTGTTTTGCATCGGCTCACGGCGGTACTTATAAGCCATGAGCGTCATGATTAAACTTTGTAACCCTTTGACACTAATTCGTTCTTTTAAATGAGCTGTATCATACTATAAAAGCAATACTATCAATTTTAGCGCCACCTGCTGCCAAAAAGTGCAACTAACATAATATGTTTTTTTCATCGAAAAAACAAATCCCACAAGTTTCTCAGCATTTCTGTGAAAACCGCATACTTCTATTGTTTATAGTTTTCTAATTATTAGCATTTCAAAAGTCCCGGGACTTCTGGATCACCCGGTATTTCACACTATAATCTGCGATTCATTCCACAGGAACAGTATTCGGTAATCCAGTATCGCCACGTAGATTAAGAAATATTTTCGTATCGGGGAACATTTTTTATGAGAAATTTTTGTGATTCTTAAAGATCAATTTCTCTATTTTTTTTTAAAAATAATATCGATGAAAAGATCTTCAAATTTTAAGAAGAGCTTGACACTTATTTCTTAAACTATATCCTAAAGGAACTAAATATTAAAACTGTGTTTCATTTTTTAAATTTCTTGATGTTTTCATTAAAATACTGTTAATTTTATTGAATAAAGTAACTGACATTTGATACTGGAATAAAGATGGGATTTTCCTAGTTTTTTTTTCTTTTTCTTTTCTTTCTTTTTTAAAACTTTTTTTGAACTTCAAATGTATGCATTCAATGAATATGTATTTGGTAAATATATTGAAATGGCCACTGATATCCGTATTCAGTGTTGAAGTGATTATTTGATAACACAGTGAATAAAAAAGTGACATATTTATACAGGTAATCGATAAACATGAAAGTAATGTTAATCACATGAAAAAAAAATCTAAAAGTAAGATAAATTTTTTCATTTTAATGTTAACCTTTTGCCGGGTGTGCAAATTTTCATCACATGAACAAAAGTACGTTGTAAATTGTACAACAGGAGGAACGCACTCAATTATTACAATTTTGCTTTAACTTTAAAAGTAATGTAGCATGCAAATATCATATAAGTTTTCTTTGCTCACAATTTATGAAAGTATTCCACAACATATTAAAGCAGGCAGGAATTTTGTTTTAAAGAAAAATTAAAGTGAATGTTGTACTTTTTGCAATGGCACACCCGCAGGAATGTTCAATAACAACATTGAATTTGGCAAAGCGATAAATGAGTTTTTGTTATTACCACTTTGTTTCTTACATTATTTTCATGCCAAGTGTGGTTTGAAATGGAATTTAAGTTGGTTTATTTTAGCAGGGAATTGCATTTGAATGGTTGGATTTTTGGAAATGCATTTTTGTGACATGAAGTTTGAATTTGTTTTGAGTTCTGTTTTTATTTGCGTGTTTTGTGAAGTAAATTGAAGCAATGCTTTTTATTATTATTAATTTTTTTATTTGTTTTTAAAAATTTTTATTTATCTTTGTAAGTGGATTTTTAGTAATTTGTT
Organism: Maratus speculifer; assembly: GCA_964019185.1. Classification (NCBI taxonomy): domain Eukaryota; kingdom Metazoa; phylum Arthropoda; class Arachnida; order Araneae; family Salticidae; genus Maratus; species Maratus speculifer. The sequence goes on along the minus strand of OZ025299.1, from coordinate 41,511,279 downwards.
TAAATGAAAATATGCATTTTGTGTAGAAGCGTTTTTAGGGATAAGTTTAACTTTTGTCATATGGATTGAACGATTCTGTTTTAGGGGTACATTTTGTAGGTTTTAAAAATGATGTATTTAAAATAAAGGTAAGTGAATTTTTATTTATTTTATATGATAAGTATTGTATTAATTATTGTCACAAAATAATAAAGTCAAAAATCCATGATTGTAAAGCAGGGGAGATTCTAAGTAAAAAAAAAAAAAGTATATACCCCAAAGCAAATTACTTTGTAATGTTCTGCAATGAAATTTAGCTGATCAAAAGTGTTCTTCCAATCAAAAGGATTGCAAGATAGGGGCAATTTCCATCAAATGAATGCAAAAAATCCACGATTTTCATCAGAGAAGGCATGATTTTTGTTAAAGGTTCACGAATTTTGTCAAAAGATCATATAAAATACGTGGATTTCGTTGAAAAACAGCAAATTGTGACTAAAATTTGAAGAAATTTTGCCTAAATATTAGGAAAAAACAGGGTCATTTAAAATAAAAAAATTGAAAATTGTGATTTTCATCAAAAAAGCTCTAACTTTGGTTATAAAATACTGCCAAAAAAACACTAATTCCATTTCAGAATTGCAAAAACTGCCCATTTCATCAAAAGATCACAGAAAAATGTGAATTTCGTCACAAAAAGTGTAGAAAAAATGTGATTTTCGTTAAAAAATGACGAAAGAAATGCAAATTTTGTCAAATATCACTAAAAAAACCATTAATTGCATCAAACATCGCAAAAAATTCAGATTTCATCATATATTGCAACAAAATCACGTAAATTTCGGCAAATAGTGCGAAAAACCTCTGCTAATATCTAGACCCCCCCTCTCCCCCACCAATTTTGTGAAAAAATGTCTGGAAAATCCCGTGTAAGCGCCCCCTCAGAATATTTTTTGATTTTTCGTCACGTTTTGTGGGGGGGGAGAGGGGATTAACAGTATTTTACAGTAGTCAGTTTCAAATAGTCATCGTGAGTTTTATCGTGATTTTTGGATGAAATTTGATGTTTTCCATTACTTTTGTGGAAATCTGACGTTTTGTGAAATTTTGTGACGAAATTAGCCATTTTTTTGCGAATTTTGCTGGGAATTAATCGTTATTTTGCGATTTTTAACAAAATGTGCCTTTTTTTAGTGATTTTTTGACAAAATTACCTGTCCCACGGACGCGTATGAGGCTATTTTTTGCATTTCATCGTCGATTTTTTGTGTAGTTCATGCGCTATAGTGCTTTCGGATCATCGCTGGAAGGCTGTGTTTTTTCAAAGTCAGTGGAGTTTTCTTCAAAGGATTGCAGAAAGAAAAATGCAATTTCGGTCAAAGGATTACGGAAAAAGACACGGTTTTTGTTAAAGGATTGTGAAAAATACTCGAATTTTTGTCGAAAGATCATGGAAAATACTCAAACTTTTTCGAAAAATCAAAGAAAATATTCTAATTTTGTCGAAAAATTAGGAAAAATATGCAGATTTATTCGAAAGATCGACGGAAATATGAAAATTTTAATGAAAGATCTCGGAAAATACACAAATTTTGCCAAAAGATCGTGGAAAGTGAGAATTTTGTTGTAAGATCGAGGAGAATAGAAGTTTTTTGTGAAAAGATAACAAAAAATACTTATTTTGAAGAAAGATCGGTGGAAAATCATGAATTTTGTCAAAATATCAAACAAAAATCGCTAATTTTGTCGAAAGATCGGGGGAAAATATGTAGATTTTGACGAAAGATCTTGGAAAATATGCAAATTTTGATGAAAGAACGCAGAAAAGATGCTAATTTTGGTGTAAGATCGTGGAAAATACTCAAATTTTCTTGAAAGATTGTAAAAATTTATGTGAGTTTTGTCAAAAAAATGAGAAAAACTGTGAATATCGCTAAAGGATCGTGGATAATATAAATTTCATTGAAAAAAACATGGAAAAAAGTCTGATTTTTGTAAAATACTCAGAAAAAAACACTAATTTTGTTAAAAGATTACAGAAAAGTGCAAATAACGGTATATTTTGCGAAGAAATTGCAAAAAAAGTCAAATTTCATGAAAAAATCGCGAAAAATGTCAAATTTCGTGAAAAAATGATGAAAAACAGTAAATTTTATTAAAAGATCACCAAAACAGCAGTTTTTGTTAAAAGATCGCAAGAAACGGCATATTTTGTTAAAAAATCATGAAAAAACGACAAATCTTGTGGAAATATTGCAAAAAAAAGAAACATTTCACAGAATTTTTGTTTTATAGCGATTTTTGGACAAAATTGGCCATTCTTTTCACAAATCTTTTGACTAAATCTGTCATTTTATCGCTATCTTTTGACAAAAGTTGCCGTTTTTTGCGACTCATTTGACAAAATTTTCCGTTTTATCGCGATTTTTGGATGAAATTTGTTGTTTAACATTACTTTTGTGGAAATCTGACGTTTTGTGAAATTTTGTGACGAAATCAGCCATTTTTTTTGCGAATTTTGCTAGAAATTAGTCGTTATTTCGCGATTTTTAACAAAATGTGCCTTTTTTTAGTGATTTTTTGACAAAATTACCCGTCCCACGGACGCATATGAGGCTATTTCTTGCATTTCATTGCCGATTTTTTGTGTAATTCATGCGCTATATAGTGCTTTCGGATCATCGCTGGAAGGCTGTGTTTTTTCAAATGTGGGGCAAGAAGGGCGCTATTTTTTTTTTTTTTAATGAATGACAAGAAGGGCGCTAGTTTTTAGATGAGGGGCGCAGTTTTTTAAACTAAAGAGCAGGAGGGAAAGAGCGCCCTTCTGAAACCCTCTGGGGGAAACTCTGTATCTGCAATTAAAATCAAAAAGTGTACAGTAACCCAATTAGAATTCAATCTCAGCTATTCTAAGCATGAAAAAAAAAAAGTTTAAGATTATAAATATGCAAGTGAGAAATTTTTTTAAAGAATGCTCTCATAGGTTTAACATTAGTGATGCAATTTCTTTGCATGACTAGTTTAGATTTTTAATGCTTAAACTAATGTTAATCTTATGGGGATGTTATTTACAAATTTTTTGCTAGCATTTTAATTATTATTCTATTTTTTTAAGGATTTTTTCTCATTAGGCTCTTACAATCGATAACTTTCATTGTGTATGAGGACATGGGAGATACAGGTTATTTATATTTTTATCAATATTCTACTAATTTGTTTTTCATTATTTAAATTAAAAAATATGTCGATATGTATAATTTAGTTATTAGTTTGTCGATTTGTGTAATTTGGTGAAATTGGTCGACGGTATAACCTAGTAGTACCTAAAATTCACTATTTTTAGGAACCTGATTGAGAAAATTCACGATTTTTACGAAGCTTATTGGAAAAATTTTCGATTTTTGCAAAGGCGATCGACGAAATTTGCGACTTTTAAGAAAACAGTCGATAAAATTCGTGATTCTTATGGCGGATTTTAAAGCGGATTGACGAAATTTAGAATTTTTCCTCACATGATCAAGAAAGTTCGAGATTTTTACGCACCAATCGATGAAATTTCAGGTTTTTCTCGCACCTGATCAACAAAATTCGTCACTTTTACGAAATCGGTCACTGAAATTCGTAATTTTTCCTACGCCTAATTGACAAAATTCATGATTTTTATGAAACCCATCGAGAAAACTCATGATGCTTTCATGCCTGATCAATAAAAATCACTATTTTTAAAAGGCGATTGACGATATTAAAAATTTTTACGAAGCCAATCGACGAAATTTGCGATTTTTACGCTTTTGGTTGACGAAATTCACGATTTTTACAACGCCTATGACAAATTTGCGAAATTTACAAAGCTGATTGACGAAATTTGTAATTTTTTCGTTCCAGATCGACAAAATTCTGATTTTTCCGCACCTGATTGACGAAATTTGCAATCTTTACAAAGCAGATCGCGTTTTTTCTGAATCCGATCAACAATATTTGCGATTTATTAGGGTCTGATTGACGTAATTAACAATTTGTAAATGTTCGCAGCCGATCAAGGAATTTTTCATTTTTCCATGCGTCATTGCATAAATTCGCTTTTTGTGCCTTGTCAACGAAATGTACGACTTTTCATGTCTGACGGACAAAATTCACGATTTTTCTGTGCCTTGTCGACAAAAAACTCGTGATTTTTCTTTGCCGGATCTGGGAAATTTGCGATTTTTTTTCCGAGCCTCATAAGCAAAAATCACAATTTCTCCATATCTAATGAGCGAAATTAACGATTTTTCCGTGCCGATCAATGAAATTTGTGATTCTTAAGTGACAAAATTTTATATTTACCCGCGATAAATTGATGGAATTTAAGATTTTTTCCTGTGACATATGCACAAAATTTTGCTTTTTTTTTTTCAGGAATCTTGCGGGCCATATCTTAACCCTTCGCGGGCCACTTTTGGCCCGCAGGCCACAGGTTGTGCATCCCTAGCTTAAACTAATGTTAATCTTATGGGGATGTTTTTCACATATTTTTTGCTAGCATTTTAATTATTATTATATTTTTTAAGCATTTTTTCCCCATTAAACTCTTACAGTCGATAACTTTTATTGTGTATGAGGACATAGGAGTTGCAGGTTCCCCCCCCCCCCCATGCAGATGGTCGACAAATTTCATTTTTTCCAGTAAACAGCTGCCAAATTTCCCTATTTTCCTGCACAACTTACTGGATAAACTTGTGAGTTTTCTTTCCCCATGTAATCAGTAAGTAAATCAGGCATTTTTGACGGACTGAATAATATGGTTTTTTATCATACAAAAATGTATATATTTAAATTTATGATTTACAAAGAATCTCGCAAGCTAATGTTAAATATATAGGAGCATTTTATTGAGATATGTGAAAGTAAAAGTAGCTTTATATATATATATAATCTGTAATAAAAATCAAAAAGTAAACACTAACCCAATATTTAACATTAGCGATTCAATTTCTTTGCATGACTATTATAGATTTTAAACACTCAAGCTAATGTTAATCTTATTATGTTATATGTATATTGGGAGTGTTCACATGTATTTTGCTAGCATTTTAATTATTATTGAACAATTTTTATTTTTTTAAGGGTTTTTTTTTCACATTAGGCTATTACGGTCAATAATTTTGTGTATGAAGACACGGAAGGTGCAGATTCCTCCGCACCTCCCCCCCTACCCAAGATGGTCAAAAAATTAAATTTTATCCAGTAAACAGTTGGTGAATTTCCTTATTTTCCTGCACAACTTACTGGCAAAACCAGTTTTTTTTTCTTTCTTTTCAGTCAATCAGTCACAGAAAATATTGGAAATTTTTTTGTGAAAAAGGGACTTTAAAAAATATATATGTTGTATAAATTATTTAACAAGATACAACTGCTCTCTTTTTAAAAAAAGCTGCTTAAAAAAAGAAAAAGGGCACGAATTTTTACAAAAGGGCTATTATGTACCTTATCAGAAAAAAATATTTTGAATTGGTTTGTTTATACTTTTTTTATCAGTAAAATTTTAAAATGTTTTCCTGTGGCAGATGTAATTTTGTGACTTTTCCCTGTTAAATGTTATTATGCAATCTTTTTTCTTTACATTAATTATTATTCATATGTAATATTCAGTGTGACTCATTTAACGATTTATCATCAGAAATCAGCTTACAAATTTTGCATTTTTTTTAAAATCCTGCCATCGACTGAAAAATCTCAAGAGATTTTTTTTTTCTCACAATTCACTGTTGAGTTTCTTTTACTTCAACAGGTTGTTAAATTTCTCATTATTTTAAAGCAACTAAATAAAAAAACTTTTTTTTTTTTTCAAAATAATCGACTGGGAAATATTATGAATATTTTTAAAGAGTGAATCATTGTATCAATTTTTTTACATTCCTGATTTATAAGTTTTGAAACATCTTATTCTTACATGTTAAAAAAATTTGCAGCTGTAATCGATTTACAAAATTCTTCGAATTTTTTTCATTTGGTCGACGGATGAATTTCGCAAATTTTTCCTTTGGACGATCGAAGAATTTCATTTTTTTTTTCTGCTTTTCATATGCTTTTGAAATTGTAGAGTTTTTATCATTTTAAATCTTTTTTTTTTATGGTGTTCTGATAAATATTTATAATACATAAAAATTTTAAAGAAAGGGGGAAAGAGGGTGCACATATTTCAAGGGATCCAAAGCAGGGCTCTTTTGCTGACATCCCTTTTGTGACTTACCATTTGAAAGGCTTGTAACCAATTAATCTTGTTATGCATCTACAGTTTCTCTTTTCCCGCTTTGTCCCCCATCCCCCCCCAAGGGGACACTTTTCTAAATTTTCTTGCCCCCCCCCCCCAATGTGACATATTGTAGGAAAAGCCTGCGACTCATATATGTTATGCATCCCCTTTTCCCCTCTCCCCTTTTTGCCTCCCCCCCCTCACGAGGACACCACACAAAGTGTCCCCTAGGGGGGGGGGGGGTAACCGGGGCTAAAGGGTAGCTTCAGGTATTTCGGACAAAGTGTCAAGGGATTACGCAGGTTTTATTACCTTCAGGAGAGCCTAAGGTATTTCGGACAAAGTGTCAAGGGATTACGCAGGTTTTATTACCTTCAGGGCAGCTTAAGGTATTTCGGACAAAAAAGTGGAGGGGGAATATAGGTTTTTTACCTTAAGGTAGCTTTCAGGTTTTTTTGTCCGAAATACCTTGAGCTTCCCTGAAGGTTTTTTTTAAAGGTTTTTTGCTGACTTTTTTACCTGGGATACATTCATATATGTATGTTTTGATGTATTTTTATAAGATTACGAAAACATTTAGCTACTTTTGTAATTATAAAAATTTATGACATTAAAAAACGTCATTTTCCTGGCAACGTTGTTCAGATACATCATTTAGAGTCAAATTTTTCTTTAACACATATATATCCTTTTATTGTCATTTAGTGGACCTGATTACAATACAGAATGACGAACATTCAAAAAAGTTATTTAATGTCCAAATCTTACAAGCACTTTATTTTGCTGTTTCTTCCAACTTCTTTTAAAGTCAAAAATACATATATACACACAGTGTAAATTAGGAAACCGCTGATAGAGCTGCAATGCGTTTTTAATTTTAAATGTCTTAATTGAAATATTGCATGATCCTTATTCGTTAAGCGAGCTTCATATTATGGAAAAAAGGAAGGTAGCGTAAATAATAAAACCAGAATAATTCATCATTATTTGAGTATGTCATGAAAGGCATGTCATGTCAAAGTTATGCAAATGTAAAAAATGGAGTTAAATTTGTTTCCCTATTTAACATAATATTTTTATAGTATGTCTTTTAATTATTATACTAATTCTATGTTTTACATTCTGACAATTATTAAAGAAACCAATAAATTCGAGCTTTTCTTTTAATTTTATTATTATTCTTATTTTATTATTATAATTATTTTATTATTATTATTTTTATACATGTATAATTTTTTATTATTTTACTGGTGAATGTATAAATATATTTTTTTTAAGTTGAAATGAATGTATATACAAACAGTTGTGGAAAAACTTCCACTACATGCTATTTAATAAAGGATCTAGTCTCAGGCAGGTCAGAGAGGTGCATTTCAACTGACAGTTGCATAAATTTTTAATTACCGATCATCTGCATGTAGAAATGAACCAACTTTCAGTTTTTAAATAGTTATAAATATACATACATATATTTATAAAGACACAAAAGGTGAAAGTACGAGGATGCTGATGTTAAACGTGCGTGGCAAACTTTAATTTTTAACTTCATGAAACAATCATTGCTTTGATTTTTTTTTAAATGAGATTCAATGTATAGATCCAAAAGGATATCACAAGTATTTTAACGCTTCAGAAACATGTTTTTAGTTTAAAACATTGTCAATTCAAATGCTTCATTATTTTCTTAATAAAAATAATAGGTGCCTTCAAAAATATGTTTAAAGCTTTTTATAAATTATTTTTTTCGCTCGAGCTCTTTTTCTACAACTACATAAAAAGTGTCATGGCTGGGATTCGAACCAGGGACCTTCTGGCTTATGTTGTTAGTGACCTGCCAGCTGAGTTATCCTGAACAAATATGGCTGTTCTGTGTGAGATATGTGCATTTACTGCATTTCTGCATTTTTTACTGCATTTACTGCATTAATACTGCATTTCTTTTCCTCTTTAAAATCGAATTTTTTACGTAAAAAACTTGGAAATAGATTTTTATAAAAATTTAGATATAATTAAACAGCGTTTAAAAATAGAGCTAAATGCATAACTTTAAAATCTCTAAATGGTGTATTTTCAAATATTTGACGGCGTGCTGATGAATCCCAGAATAAAAATCATTTACGGCTTGGGAGACTGGGTTTTAAAATGAGACTTTGAAAGGAATTATCCAATTAATAAAATAATATTTAATATGCAAAGGTGTAATTGAGTTTCTGTAAAGAAATTTAAAAAATCTGAAATCAGCGAAAAGTTTTACATCTGGATGCACAAAAACAAAAATCATGATTTTCTATATCTTTTAAATTTTTTAATTCGCTCGAAAATTTTCACTAATGGCGTCGGTTCATTGTTGAAAATTTCTGTAAAAACACAGAAAAAAAGACGGAGACTCTCTGTAAATTTACACCAGTTCTCGGTTAAATTCCCGTTCATCATTTTACAGACATTTTCCTTTTCGTATTTAGAAATACATCCCTGTAGGGATTTTTCCTGTCTTTAAAGAATTTTTCACCTTTGTTAAAACGCAAACGTTGAATATGCACGCTTTTTTATTCTTTTGTCATTTTATTAAAAATATTAACAAAGAAAATTTAGCTTAAATATTTTTTTCTTTAACATAGAAGAATTTAGAAAGGTAAAAATCATCTGCTCGGAGTTAGGAGTTAGTGGGGATTTTTATCGACAGTCACTTTGCAATTGTTTCCTTCACCATACGCAGAAGCTTGGTAATGTTAAAAATAAATTGCATAGTATTGTTTCAAAAAATTATAATTATTAAAATACTATCCTTATTATTTCCTTAATAAATGCGTTGTAAAACATACATTAATTTTTCAAAAAACAAAATGGATAAAATAATAAAAACATAAGGAATCACTATTAAATTACGTTTTTCCTATTTATTTTTTCTCTTATTCCTTAATGAAAAAAATCTTTAAAATTCGCGCATTAAAAATTGAATAATGTGCGACGATTTTGAAAAATCCTCTATAACATTATTGTTATAAAAATTAGTAACTAAATTGGTTTCAAATTATTTCAAATTATTTCATAAAGAAAAAATTATCAATCGAATTTGAATGAATCAATCCTCAACTAGTTTAAAAATTCAACGTGATTTTAAAACATAAAAGGTATTTTGTATCGGTCTAAAAGAAAATTAAAAAAAAAAAACTGTTTACAAATATTCTAACGAATATATTTAAAGCAAAATCTTATCCCTCTGACTCATAAAGTGTACTTTGCGCAAGGGAGCACCATCTCCTATAGCTCGGTCAGTAAGGTGTTCTTCCGCTGCCAAGAGGTCTCGCCTTCGAAACACAGGACGGCTAAAAGCAAATTGTGTAAAAAATAAGTAGTAAAGCTGTTTAAATTCACTAGAAAAATCACTCGGATTTTAAGGCTCACTGAAGATTGATTGTTGCACTAATTTCGAAAGCTTAAAGGTCCTGTCCCTGCCCGCGAAGACACTCGCGAGCTAATGCTATTCCTATGGGGAAGCACTTTTCTAATAACTCTTTCGAATTTGTATATTTTTATTTTTATTTTTATATATTTATTTATTTTTTATTTTTTTTTATTTTTATTTTTATTTATTTTTTTATTTATTTTTTGCATCGGATAGCTGAGGTTAAATAAATCGAAAAATTAATCAAGGAGCGATCTCGAGAGGGATGTTTTTTATCCAATGACAAAAATAATAAATAAATAAACAAATAAATAAAATAAAAATTGTCTAAAATGTCGAAAATGTCGTTATTAGAAAAATGTCTCCCCATTGGAATAGCATTAGCTCGCGAGTGTCTTTGGGGGGCAGGGACATGACCCTCAATTAAATTTTCATAATTAAAAATAAATTTATAGAGTCTTGTGTATTTCTAACGATGTTAATTTACAGAATTAAAATTGTAAATTTATCTAATAGCTTTTCTATTATTTAACAGGATCTCAGTTTTTCTATGATTTGTGATTTTACATAAGGTATAAGATAATATATTACCTATAGATTCTCTGTAATTTCAAAAAAAAAATTTTTTAACAGTGTTGTATGCAATGAACATCTGTGTCCATGGCAGAAATTCCAGGTTTCCTTCCAAAGGAAATACAAAGTTTTTTTTTTTTTTTCTTTTTAGATATATAAATAGATTTTTCGCGGATGTTTTAACCTCCTGAAAACGCAGATGAATATTTTTTGAAATTTCTGAAGTAAGATTTTTCTTTTTCTTTCTTCCGTCTGGTTTTGTAATTTTCACATTTTTCGAATTCAAGAGAGGTAGTACTTTAAGGTACTTTTTTTTCAACCCAGTACATTTATGGCCTTTCAGTGCTCTAATTTTATCAACCCCTCCCCCTCTTTTTCAGTTTTGGAAAAAATATTCTGCGTTTTAATAAAACTCTATGCTTTTGTTGAATTATGAATAATTTTCCTATCTTTTAATTTGGGGTTTTTAATTAATTTCACAACTAAATATCGGAAATTTTCATCATGTTTAAATTTTAAATAAATTTAACTTTTTCAAAAAAATGTATAACCGACTCCAAAAAAAGCGCTAAAAAGAATTAAATAATTCTATAAAATTCTCTTATGACAAATCATTATCCAATAACTACACATCGAATATCATGTACCGCTATAAAACGATTAAATTTAATATATAGAATTTAATATCCACCAAACATAGGTTTTCCAGAGAATATTTTTTACAAGAGATTAATTTACATATTTTTGATTTAATTTTTGAATATATACATATAAAAAGTAATGAATTACTTTTTGAAGTTGGTGCCAAACAATCATAATCGATAATGATTTCCCCATTTTATTTATGGTACTAGGCATAATATATCCACAAATCTTATTATACTTAAGGTAGTTTGGCACCAACTTCAAAAAGTAATTCATTACTTTTTATATGTATATATTCAAAAATTAAATCAAAAATATGTAAATTAATCTCTTGTAAAAAATATTCTCTTGAAAACCTATGTTTGGTGGATATTAAATTCTATATATTAAATTTAACCGTTTTATACGGGTACATGATATTCGATGTGTAGTTATTCGATAACGATTTGTCATAAGAGAATTTTATAGAATTATTTAATTCTTTTTAGCGCTTTTTTTGGAGTCGGTTATACATTTTTTTGAAAAAGTTAAATTTATTTCCTACTTTTTAGTTATTTATACTGTAATACATAATTATGTGTACTGACATATGATGGCTCTTTGCAATGCATAACTAATGGACGCACTTTGCTGAGTTCTGATGTATTCGCTTTACTTGTCGCGAAATTCTAAAATGGAGGGCCAAAATCATAGTCCGGTGAAATCCAAGCGCATTATTGGTCATTGAGCCGCGTCCTTTTTAGAGAATAATCTCATAGCGGTAGGGAAAATGTTTCCTTACTCCTTTTTCCGAGAAAAAATCGTAGCGGCAATTTTCAAGTAAATCTGATCTTTTTTCATTTATAATCTAAATTTTTCACTCTCATTCTATAAAATGTCATCAAAATATCTTAACTGAGTTAATTTCGATGGTTTATCGTAAATAAGAACAGGCGGTAACAATCGCTTAAAAATTACTTTATCCCTCCTTCTTTTTCAAATGGAGAAACAAATTCGTGATTTTCACCCTTTCCACACGACCAATGAGGTGTCTGGATTTTACTTGACTGTGAATTTGGCCCTCCATTTTAAAATTTCGCTTACTTGTCACTGTTTGACTGTCAACTTTTCAAAAGACTCTTACAATATCGGTTAGTATCGTTGTGAATCTTTAGGTTTTCTGGATGTGGTAACTTCTTCAGATCTGGCACGACGAAAAGCTACCGCATTCATGAAATCTTAAAGTCAACATCTAATCGTACGGACATCAGAAGTGGTTATCGAAAGGGGACAATGCCTCAAGTAAAATGTCCGTACACATTAGCGCGCGGCAAAGCGCTTCCATATATGAGTAGACAACAAAATGACTCCATGTATCAACGAATAATAAAATTATTTTCTAGTGTAGTCAAAAGTAGTCCCCCTTCAGTCAGAAAAAGCAAAAAGAAAGATTTTAACAAAAATCGCTCTATGATTCAATAGATAAACAGCAACAATCTAATTGCTATAAATGCAGTAAAGGCATCGGAAATGAGCGGTGATGATTCGACGAAGAATCCGAAAATCATAGCCCGTACTTGGCTGCATCTTTAAGAAAGAGAGTGACAGCATCCGATGCCCAAATACGTTTTTCACAGACGCTTTTGTCTCAAGTACATTGTTAAAAATTTGAAACTCACTCCACCGCTTTTATGGAAAACGATTATTTCAGCTTACCATGGAGCATTCTAATGGGCCAAAAGACAAATATTCTATAAAAGCGGGGGAGTGACGATGCAGCAAAAGGGTAATTTTTTTTATAGTGTATGTATGAGATATTCCATAAAAGCGATGGAGTGACGATGCAACAACAATGTACTTTTAACAATGTATCGCAATGCTAGGCATTTTCTATTATAAAATTTTATGATGATTTCCTAGTAGAATTCGATTGTACGCCGAATGATCCTTTATTTCTGCACAGACATAAATACATAACCCATATTATTTTACAAATTCGTGTACATACAAGGACGAGATAGCACAAGGAAATATTACAACACAAGGAAAGTACAACCGGGAGCTACACATAAAGAGAGTGTGCAATGGAGGATATTCCATCTACGTTGTGATCATGTGGTCAAGGCAAAAACTTTCAGCGTAAAGAAGAGAAAGCTTCGTTAGACGCAATGTAAATCCCCACCAGCCAATGAAACAGTTCATAGGGAAAGCAGTAGCAGCCCCTATGCTTAATACCCTGTTCACACCACAAACATAAGATATCTTAAGATCGCCGTATTTGAAGTGGATCCTTCCGGAATCGGATACCTGTTCACATCCAAAAACTCACCAAAGATATCTCAACGATTGTCACTGTATCTCTGAACTGAACAAATGTAACGTATGCGCATGCGCTTGAAATGAAGACGGCTGCAAGAGCCAATCAGTAAAAGCAAGGCTTTACAGCCAATGAGAGTAAGTGGTTGTTCCTGTATCTAGCTCGATCAAGTTGAAAACTCTCTGAGAGAGTTCCAAGCCTGAGATATCTTAACTATCCATAGCGTGAACAGGGTATAACAGTTAGAAGTTCTTTGAGTAAATTACCTGTACCACGTGACCTTTTACAGCCTCGAACGCAGATTTGGAATACCCTCCATGGAGCCATTGGGATTCGAACCCACAATCTCCTACGCTCTCATGCGATTAGCAGCGTGGTGTCTTAACCACTCGGCCACAAGGACCCGCTTGATGACTCGTTTTTGTCCAGAATCTGGTCTGGAATACATGGAGTGAAAATCTGCTATCCACACTGTAAAAAATTTTATACTTTTGCTGCACCGTTACTCCATCGCTTTTATAGAATTTTTTTGTTTTGACCAATGAGAATGCTCCATAATAGAGCGAAGTAACCGTTTCCTGTAAAAGCGATGGAGTGACGATGCAGCAAAAGGTCAAACTTTTTAGAGTGAAAGCAGTGCTAAAAATTTGTATCCTTTAAATGTGCAACGAGGTTATTGAATTCCAAAGTGTCGATCACAGCGACATCTGCGGCATTTTCGTAATACATTACCTTGACAAGCAATAATTCTTGCAATTTTAGGAAATATCCTGCAGATGTCGCTTCTATCTTTAAATTTCATGAACATTGTTGCACATTTAAGGAATAGAACATTTTAGCGCTTTTTTTTAAAGTGTTACTGAGATAGCCGATTTCCACACTATATACCCTAAATGCTATACTTCCGGTTTCTTGCATAAGACAACTTGTCCGGAATCCAGGTAGAATTTGCGATGTTAGCGAAACCAGATTAACCAATCAGAAGCCTGAATTTTTGCAAATTTTTCACTGTTTTGAGTAAATTTTCTGATTAATCAATCTCGTTTCGCAAACAACGTAAAATTTATGTGAATCCAGGCCCTCGTCCAGTTAGGATTTTGCACTTTGAACACTGTTAAAAATATGAAACTATTGCTTCATCGTCACTCCATCGCTTTTATAGAAAATGATTACTTCATTGTATTATGGGGAATTCTCATTGGTCAAAAAAGAGATATTCCATAAAAGCGGTGGAGTGACGATGCAGCAAAAACTTCAAACTTTTAGGTGAAAAGATCGTGTGTCTATGTAAGTGTAAGATAAAAGCATGAAAAATGAAGGCTTCTAATTGGTCGATTGCTTCAAAATCAATTTGAAATTTAAAGTTTTATTTTTTAAAAGTTCTAATCATCAGTTTTTTATGAAATTCGAATGGGACCACATGGGCCTCATACGCTTTCAAACAAAAAAAGAATTATCAAAATCGGTTCATATTTGCAAAAGTTATGCGTGAACAACAAATACATACACACTGTTAAAAATCTGCTGCATTTTGCTGCAACGCCCTCCACCACTTGTATATAATATCTCTATTCCAACCAATGAGAAAGCGCCATTTCACGGCCAAGTAACCGTTTTCTATACAAGCAGGGGAGTGCGTTGCAGCAAAATGCAGCAGATTTTTAACAGTGCAGGTTGAAATCATAACCTCCTCTTTGAAGTCGGTTAAAAATAATCGCATTTAAAATTATGAAACTCTGTTGCATGACGCACCGAAATGTCTAAGGACCAAAATGGCAAAATACCGAAATGGTCAGGGACCGAAATAGCAAATTACCGAAAGGGTAAAGGACCGAAATGCATTCAGACCGATATGGTCAGGGACCGAAATGGCAAATTACTGAAAGGGTAAGGGACCGAAATGCATCCAGACCGAAATGGCCGAGGACCGAAGTGGTGGGACCGATATGTCGTGTACCCACCTCAGCGATACGTCGTTTTATTTCATCAATATCGCGAAAATTTGTTGAGACAAACAGTCTTTCACAAACCCC
Source organism: Maratus speculifer (assembly GCA_964019185.1). Taxonomy (NCBI): domain Eukaryota; kingdom Metazoa; phylum Arthropoda; class Arachnida; order Araneae; family Salticidae; genus Maratus; species Maratus speculifer. Next base: position 41,496,112 of record OZ025299.1, on the reverse strand, counting down.
AAAGAAAAAAAATCTAGGGATGTTACGTCGGGGGATTGTGGAGGTCAAAGAATTGGTCCATCTCAAATCAAATCATAGTCTGGGAAATGTTTCTTGAAGGAAGCCATTAACCCTTTGCGGCGCAGGGCATTCATTGCTTAAGTGTTGAAATTAATGACTGACACCGGAATTTGAAAACAACTTTATTTGTAAATAAGAAAACGATATATTACGCGCATTCAATAAACAATAATTTTTTTAAACAAAATTCCGGTGGGATTTTTGGGAAAATTTGGGAATTAAAATTAAGTGGTATATCTATGAAAACAATGCGCCGCAAGGGGTTAATAAGGTTGCCCCATTGTAGTCGTAGTGGTGCACCATGTTGGTCAAAATAAACTTGTGGCTAAAAGAAAATAGTCTAAATCTCTTTCACATTTGAACAACTGTAGTGCTTGCTGCATTCATTTACTTTTATTTTATAGAACTTTAACCACTTAACTGATTTCTCCGTACGAGCGTCGTATGGGCAAGAAGAATTTGCTTGCTCCATCACATAAAGCTTTTTGAAACCACTAACTTTTTTAAATACGACTTCATTCATTTAAAAGGCAGATATGTTAGGAGTAAATTATGAATATTGAAAAGTGGTGTTTATCCCATATTTTTAATTTATTGTACGTAAAAAAAGAACCAGTTCAGTGGTTAAAATGTGCTCAATAATTTATGCTCAAACTATATATAGGGAAATATAATACTTTACTGGACACTCTATATAACAGAAGCTTATTCATTGAATATATTCTTTTCTTTTTTATCTCATTTATAATTAGCATTATTTGCCTAAAGAGAAAAGACTTTTTGGATCAGTTCCTATTAGCTAAAGTTGGGAAAAAAGGGAAATTTTTTTTATCTCTTCTTAGATAGAAAACCTCTATCCGAAAAATACCTAATAATAGGAGCAGCATGTTCGTTTAGGTTTCTGACAGAGACGGAAGCTCTGATAAATTGTACTGAAGCACTTAAAAGGCAGCCACTTAAAAATATAAATCACGTCTCCCACCTTTTGCTTCGTGTGCAGAAACCGGAGGCGTGCCCCGTCCACTTTCACTTCGACACACTTTCAAGGAATAAATGCCCTAGCACTCGCCGAAATATCTGCCCAAAGAAATTCATGAATTTGATATCTTTATATAAAAAAAAGGAAGATGGATTATGCAAGAAGGTGTTTTAAGCACTGTCTATAATCTGAACTTATAAATTAATACTTAAATAACTTATCTATAATCTGTATCAGGAAAATAACGCTCCTATTTTAAATTAAGTATATGTGAATAGATTTGCCTTTGACTATTATGTTTCTATGCATGATAGATAAATATTTTGCTATAGTGAAACCAAAAAATATTTTTATTCAACAAAATCAAATTGTCAGTTTCAGATATGCATTACAGCAAAAGAAATAATTAATGTAACAGGTACCCAGATACTTGTTTGCACTGTAAATCAAAAAATCCGTGATTTTTTTAGGAAACTGGGATGCCCAGAAATTATTATGTAACTGTAACCTGCGGTACAGATAAAATTTTAGTAAGATTATTGTAACTTTAGCTGAGTGTTTATCTTTATGATGTTTATAGGGGTATATAACTCTTTAGTGGGCCCTCTGTATAACAGAAGCTTATTCATTGAATATATTCTCTCCTTTTTTAACACTTTTTAACTAGAATTATTTGCCTAAAGAGAAAAGCCGTTTTTGAATCTCTTCTTATTAGCCAAAGCTGGGAAAAAAGCGAAAAAAAAATCTTTTTCTTCTAGAAAGCCTCTATCCGAAAAATACCTAATAATAGGAGCAGCATGTTAGTTTAGGTGTCTGACAGAGACGGAAGCTCTGATAAATTGTACTGAAGCACTTAAAAGGCAGCCGCTTAAAAATATAAATCACGTCTCCCACCTTTTGCTTCGTTTGCAGAAATCGGAGGCGTGCCCCGTCCACTTTCACTTCGACACACTTTCAAGGAATAAATGCCCTAGCACTCGCCGAAATATCTGTCCAATGAAATTCATGAATTTGATGTCTTTATATTAAAAAAAGGAAGATGGATTATGTAAGAAGGTGTTTTAAGTACAAATATGTTTATGGTCAAGGCATTCAAGCATTTCTCTTCAGTCGGAGAAAGTAATTTGTTTATGATTTTTTGTTATCATTTTTAAACATAATCGAGTTGGGTAAAGTATTGAGAATTTTTTTACGAATTTATGGATGATGAATTTACACTGACTTGACAGGAAGGATTTGATACGTCTATTTATCATGTTCTCGAATTTTGAAAAATATGTTACAGAAATGTCAGAAAAATAACGCTCCTATTTTAAATTAAGTATACGTGAAAAGTTTTGCCTTTGACTATTATGTTTCTATGCATAAAGATAAATATTTTGTTATAGTGAAAGCAGAAATATTTTTATTCAAAAATATCAAACATTCTAATCCTGTTCAAGTTATGCATTACGGCAAAAGCAAAAATTAGTGTAACAGACACACATATACATGTTTGCACTGTAAATCAAAAAATCCGTGAGTTTGTTTGGAGACTGGGATGACCAGAAATTATTATGTAACTGCAATCCGCATTAGAGATAAAATTTTAGTTAGATTACTGTAACTTTAGCTGTGTCTCCATCTTTTTGAAGTACATAAAGATATATAACACTTTAGTGTGCACTCTCTACATCAGGAGCTTATTCATTGAATATATTCTCTCTTTTTTTAACTAGCATTATTTGCCTAAAAAGAAAAGCCGTTTTTGGATCACTGCCTATTAGCTAAAGCTAGGAAAAAAAAAAAAAAATCTTTCTTCTGTTAGATATAAAGCCTCTATCCGAAAATACGTAATAGGAGCAGCATGTTCGTTTAGGTGTCTGACAGAGACGGAAGCTCTGATAAATTGTACTGAAGCACTTAAAAGGCAGCCGCTTAAAAATATAAATCACGTCTCCCACCTTTTGCTTCGTGTGCAGAAACCGGAGGCGTGCCCCGTCCACTTTCACTTCGACACACTTTCAAGGAATAAATGCCCTAGCACTCGGCGAAATATCTGCCCAATGAAATTCGTGAATTTGATGTCTTTATATTTTAAAAAAAGGGAAGATAGATTATGTAAGAAGGTGTTTTAAGCACAAATATGTTTATGGTCAAGGCATTCAAGCATTTCTCTTCAGTCGGAGAAAGTAATTTCTTTTTGACGTCTTTTTATCATTTTTTAAGCATAATAGAATTGGGATAAGTATTAAGAATTTTTTGTTACGAATTTATGGATGGTGAATTTACATTCATACAGAAGTGTCAGGAGAATATAGCTCCTAGTTTAAATTATGTATATGTGAATAACTTTGGCTATTAAGGGTGTATTCGAAAAAATATTTTTTCAAAGAAATTTTCAGACTCATTTTTAAAAGTAAAAACATGAAACTTTCTGAAGTGATTTTTAAAGAGATGTATAAGAAGCCGTGCGATTTCATTTTTCTCTCAGTTAATTAGAATTTGTTTTATGCAACATTATTTTATCATAATGACTACTTTTTTCGTTCCCTGATCTCCAACTTCTGAAAATTCTGTTCAAAATGCCAACTTTGACGGCATTTTTGCAATATTTTCTGGGTTTATCAAACAATCCAAGAGCACGGCACTTTATGTAGTTTCTAAATGAGACAATTTGCCAGTTTGAAACGTTTGAGAGTAAAAATGAATTTAAAAATAAATCAGAAAATAAGCAATTTGGATTGGAATAGTTTTCTTTGCATGATAGATAAATATTTTGTTATAGTGAAAGCAAAAATGTTTTTATTCGCCAGAATCAAGCACTGTAATCCTGTTTGAGATATAATTCGTTTTTTAGATGTTCTCTTTACCTTCAAATAGTAATCCTTTATGTGAAACTCATAAGGTGAAGTGTAACCAGGATACAAAGCGAAATATCTGCAAAATGAATTTCTGAATTAAATGTATTTATATAAAAAGAGAAAGGCGAAATAAAAATGATGTTTAAATCACAAAATGTGATTTGAACAAGGTAATTCAAGCATGTCATTTTACTAAGAGAAATTAATTTCCTTTTGATGCGTTTATCATCTGCTTCGAATATAATAAATAAAGCATTAAAAATTATTTCCTGAATATACGGTTTATGTATTTAACGTTGAAATGACAAGAAGACGTTTTTGTGTTCATTTATCATTTTCTAAATTTTTCATAAAAATGAAACAAAAGTGCCCAGAAAAATCAGCGGCTGAAGAAAATTAAAGTATATAAAAATAATATCATTATGTGTATCTGCATGAAACAAAAATATTCTTCCTAAATAAATGCGTCAAGTATAAATATATGTTTTTGGTGCAGAAAAATCGAGTTCTGCAATCCTATTTAAGATTAAACCATTAAACTTTAAGGTTCGGTACTAAAAAAGTAAAAACGGAACCAATATAAGATTACTCATGTGCCCGTCTATCCGTCTGTCATAGCCCCCTTTTTTTTTTTTTTTTTTTTTTTTTTTTTTTTTTTTTTTACAAACAATAGAAGAAGTTCAAACTTACCAGAGTTATAAAGGCTGTTGACCAACATATTTATAGATTAGTAGCCAATCTTAACTTTTCGGTCACGGAATTCAAATGCTGCAATCCTATTTGAAATGTAACTTATAACACACACACATATATATGTGTATGTTTTTTAATACTTATATGTGTGTGTGTGTGTGTTACATCTTCAATTATTCAATGTGCAATTCAGCCATTTCGGTAATTAGGGGTGTCATTTTAAAAGCAAAACTTCTGTAACTGATAGCTCTGTGCAGCAAATACCTTTTTGAATTCACAACTTAACCCCTTGCGGCGCGGTGGTTTCATAGATATACCACTTAATTTTAATTCCCAATCTCCACATTGGCACCGGAATTTTGTTTTAAAAAATTACGATTTATTGAATGCGTGAAATGTAGCGTCTTCTTATTTTTTACAAATAATGTTGCTTTTAAATTCCGGTGTCAGTCATTAATTTCAACACTTAAACAATGAATTTTCCCTGCGCCGCAAAGGGTTAAACATACTAGTATGCTTTTATTTCTAAACAGCGGAGAAATACCGGAATCCCGATGTGCATACTTTTGAAAAATTTTACTGTATTTAGATAAATATATATATATTTTTTTTTAATTTTATCTGACTCTACATGACACGACTTTACAATCAACTGTATTAAACCTGCACAAGCTTTATAATTTTTTCAATGTAAAATATAATTACGGTTTAATTCATGATTTATGTCATCATATCACCAAATCATCCCAAAATTTTTCAGCATTACATGAGCCAATTTGTTAGCACGAATTTTTATTCTAATCACAGGTATATAAACAGAATTTTTTATGCTCAGGTACAGATTTAGGTTATTTCATTAACAATTCTCATAGAGAAAATTCATCTAAAACGATTGGTGATTTAATGATTCACACTGATCGGAAAGCTAATAATAAATCTGAAGTCTGATTAAATATTTTTCTGATAATACTTAATTTATTTATGATATAACAATAATTAAGCCAAAGTATTGAAATATCAGACACTTTATGTGTTTTATGGTGTTATGTTGTCACAAAAATATACCTCATTTCTTCAAAACTTTAACAAGCACTTGTAAAGTACCGCAAAATATTAACTCTTTGAGCTCTAGTAGGTACATTTCTAAAAAATTCCAAATGTCACATACGCACCAATATTTTGTCAAGAAAAAATTCGGTTTACTATATACTCTAAAAAATGCATTATTATTATTTTTTTTTCAAATAAATTTGGTTGAATATTCCGGTGAAATTTTGACATTTCTGAATTAAAATTGAGTGGTAGAAAATTCACTCACAGAGCTCAAAAGATTTTAAATCAATATAACCAGAGATAAATTGTATTAGTTGTTGTAAACATTCTAGAATATTTTTGAACTGTGGGCTGCCATTGAATGACACCCGAAATGTGCTCCGTCGGATCAAAATCCATGGAGTTAGGCTACCAGGGCGTTCACTTGAATTCTGTATTATGTTCCTGGAACCAATCGAACACAATTAGATTTATGTGACATGGAGCATAGGTTTGCACGAAGACATCATTACTATATGGTAAAACAGATTAGATATAATGATGCAAATGATCCGCAATGATGTTCTGATAGTCCTTAGCTTTTATGGTCTGTTCTACAACAACCACAAGACCCAGGGGCACCCATGAGAACGTTCCCCAAAGCTTAATATTGCCACAATTGACCTGTGTATAATCTGTTACATAAGAAAAAGTAAAAGTTCACATAGAAAACGGCTTACCCAAACGCAGCCATTGACATATTGAAGGATGAATCATGTTTCATCCTATGTGGCAACTTTCTACCTACGTTCCTTAGTCAAGTCAAGATGTTCTTGGTCCTAGTGTAGGAGCATTTGGCGATGATGCTTGGTCAACAATGACGCATGATTTGGGCGTTAGCTCCGTAGTCTCACATTCAAGAATGTTATCAGAACTGTATGCTTCGAAAGAATTCCATTTGGACGTGTATTGTTCTGGGATGTAAATCGAACCAGTCTCGCTTTAACAATGGGGAAAGTCTCCGACGTCCTTTTTATTTGATAACACCTTACCGTCCAACGCGATGGCTTCTACTGATGGTTTCACCGTCATTCATCCACTTTATACAAGTACTAGCAACGGTATGTCCCGAACAACTCATGAGATGTGCAGATTCGAAGTTACTCCTGTAGGGTCATCATGCAACTGAATTCTGCGCTCTATCAAAATAGCTTAGATAAGCAGTCTTTACTCCCTCACAAACACATTTAAGCACAAAAATTATTCCTGAGACTCACTAGCAGCATTTAAAGACCATTCTCACCATATTGTCTGCTTACCGTGCCATCCAGGTGATTTCATTGCGAAATGTAATGGTGGTCATAATGTTTTGGCTCTTGAGTGTAAAATCGTCAGAATATTCAAAGTAAATTTGTAAGTTTATTAATTTTCAAGCAGAAATTCATAAATGTACTGTAATAATCTATTTAAATAGTTACCAACATTCAAGATACATCCTGATTACGCTGGCAAAAAATAAATATGATTTATTTAATCTGAAAATTTCTTTTCTAGCACAGAAATTAATGCATATCTTTTTTTTTCTTAAATCTCAAAATAATATACTTTAAGTACGTTTAAATTATCCTGTAAATTAAAGAATGTTCAGTTTCTAATAAATTAAAGAAAGAAGCGATAATACATTTACTTTCAATTTCTTAAAAAATACATTCTACTAAAAATATTTTAATTAAACATTGCAAATTTAAATTTATATATAAAAATATAAAACAATAATTTAATAAGAAACAAACGGTTTATTCCAGACAATTTGGTGATGTAAAAAGTATATTTTGCATTTCATAATAAAACTCTCGCCTTGTTTTAATTGCATGCGTTTAATTTAATCCTCTAATTTACAAGATGAAATACTGATTTACATTTTGATAAAAATTGTGAAAATTATTCAAAAAATTAATCTTAAACGAAACATTTGTTAACATTTTTCAAGAATTCCTCTAAATAACATACACACGATATCAGTCTGGAAGAAAATGGATTATTTTTACCTTATTTTCCTCATTGCTGTAACAAAGAAAAAAGTCTTGACATCATACTGAATTATTTCTCTTTGTCAGTTTAATTTTCGGAATGATATTATTTTTTAAAATGTTATATAATTTTAAACATCTTTTTCTGGTTGGTGATATGGTTTAAATCTGTTGTATGTGTTTTGGAAATGTAGCTGTATTTATTTTTAATTCTGTTATAAATTTATGTATGAGTTATTTTCTTTCGTTTTAACTAATGATAAATTCCGAAAAAAAATCCTGGATTTATTTTTAAATCTTTAGATTTGCAACTAAAATGTTTTTAAATTTTCTTTGCATTTATGATCATCATTTTCAATAATCGTTCTTAAAGCCTTCAGAAGTTTTGTCAGTAACATAATAGACAAACTAAAGTCAAGAAGAGCTCAAACAACCTTTCATCGAATAGAGTTACGCTTGTTGAAAGAGTGTTTATGTATTGTAAAACGACTAATATACAGGGTATAACAAATGAAGGTCTCAACTTTACAATGCTATTAACCCTTTGCACTCGAAAGGTGATTCTCACACACCACTGGTGTTGTCAGGTGTCTCTCGTAAATCGGGACGCCAAATGCTTTGGACACCACTAATATCTAACAGTTTATTTCGTAATGTTTTATCAGATATTATTCGGCTATTAGGTATGGTAAGGAAATTTAATTTAAAATATTGGTGTCCAGAGCATTTACAGCTTCCATTGCACGGGATACTAGTGGTCAATGGGAATTACAACCATGTGGTTCATCGTAAATCAAAACTAACTGTTGAAAGTTTTAATTGATCATAGTTATAAGTATTCAATGCGAGTCTCTCCAAAAACAAAAACAACAGAGTAGCGGCAATATAACTCTTCCCAAAGCACTTTTTTCGCACTACAGCCGAAATGTTCGCACATGCAGCATAGATGTAGTGTTCCCGATCAGCTGTAGAATGTTGATTTAGGTGGTACACCTAGTTTTTCAAGTGCCCCAAATTAGAAAATTACAAGTTGTCAAATATCGCGATTACAGAGGCCAATCCATACCGTTCCCCGAATGCTTTCAATAATCCAGGCGAATAAAACGATCGTCGAAGTAGACGAATTTGAAGATTTCAGTACTTCGATGGGAACAGGCACATGTCTTGCATAAACCATAAGGTGCGTCTCAGTGTCCTCCGAAGCATTTTATGCCGTAATAAATTCATGCACAATATTCAGGTAGGACTCTGCAATAACCACTGCAATTCCCAATAAGTCTTTTAGAGACCATTGCGGTCCAAACTATGACATTTTGAGGTTGTAAGAAGGACAGCAAGGCAACATGAGGATTCTTCTTTCCCCAAATACGGACATTTTAATTATTGATGAAGCCGCCCATAGAAAAGTAAACTTAATCGGACAGCGAAAATTTTCCAACATCGATTTTGACAATGTCCAGCTGCTGCAGCATAGTGTTCACGAATGTCTCGGTTGCATTCATGCAGCAGCACTAAGTGGTTGGCAGGTCTAAATCTTGTATAAAAAATAGGAAGGGGTGGAGGTTGTGACGCATATTATGGTATGCTGAAATGCGTCTTATTCCGGCTTGAGCAGACACAAGGCAAACGGAAACACGTGACCACTCCCATATAACTTCCTGAATGACTTCAACATTTGCATATGTAACTACCTCAAGCGGACGCTCCATCCATTTCAGCACGATCATCTTTAGCGTCCCCAGTCCCGTGAATCAGATACAAATCCCTTATTTTATCCATTATTTTATCCCTTTTCGCTCTATTTGGACTTTCATTTTTTTCGAGGACTAAGCCTTGTTATAAAATTACTTTAGTCCGTGCAGTAAAATTCTAACACAAGAAATATTCGCCATTCGAACGATTTAATCATTCTTGAACAATAACTTATATTTCTGGGCAGCTCATGTAACAGCAAGGAGACAATGCACAAAATAAAGTGATGCCGAAGTGTGTTTATCTATATCTTTCGTTTATCACTGGTGGTGCCATCTATTTTTGAACTTCGTAACTAAATTTAAAATATTGTGAGGGTAAAAAATTTACACTTTTCTCTAGTAAAATGCAGCAAGTAGCGCATTTCTATTGCTTTCCGTTTACATTTAATTATTCTTTCATGCACCTGTCATTTTTGTGATACATTGTCTGAAATAATTTTTAATTGCGCAGGTGTAAATTTTAACGAAACATAGTTTGCATAACTTAGCAGCTAACGACATATATTAACTTACATAAAAAATCAAGCGCAATATTGTGAAAATTCAGAAATATATGTGAAATATTGTGATATGAATTTCAGTTGCCTTTGAAGCTTCGCTGGATAAAACGGATTTGAGGGGGGGGGATTAACCCCCCGTTCCTATTTATTCTTATCCAATGAGCTCCCAAAACTAATCAAGACAAGCGCCATATGCGTGTGTCACAAATCTTTCATTTACAAAGACACTCAAACACACTGAAAAAAATTGTCCAGACGATTATTTTCAAACTTTGGAATGTGAGTTACAAGAGTGGACAAAAACCTCTAATCTGAGCATGAGCCATGTGCGTGTGTCACAAGTCTTTCATTTACAAAGACACTCGAACACTTTGAAAAAAATTGTCAAGGCGATTATTTTCAAGCGTTGAAGAGTGAGTTGTAAGAGTTTTGTCAAAAATTTCGAGTCTGAGCATGCGCCATGTGCGTGTGTCACTACACTGTTAAAAAATTTAAACTTTTCCTCAATCGTCACTCCATCACTTTTTTTAGAAAATAATAACTTCACGGTACTATGAAGCATTCTGTTTGGTCATAATAGAGATATTCTGTAAAAACTGTGGAATGACGATGCAACAAAAGTTTCAAATTTTTAACAGTGTAGTTCATTTATAAGGACGCTGGAATGGCAATAACGTAGATCAGAGTGGATGTGGTTGTCAGAAAAAATATTCTTGTTCTGCCCTCGCTAAAATACGATAACGGACAATCAATAACTAAAAATAAGTTGGAAATTACGTGCCAAGCGTAGCAAATGAGGTGCATTCGTACTATAATGAAACTTTAAAATATTCAGATCTTGGTGTAATATTATACAGTACTTCGGTTATAGTACAGTATCCACAATCTTTTGTGTATCCCTGTAAATACTACTTGATTTCTATTTTACAGGAAATAACTTCTGGTAAACCTCAGCAACGTATATCAATTTCATAAAATGTGAAATAGTTTAATACTATTAAAACTCGCCACAAACAATGCTTTTTCTATACCCTTATGTAATGGAATATTGTGTAGCCCTGTAAATTAATAACAAATAGTCCTTGCACAACAGATTGTATAGAATGTATATTTTAGTGTATACTTCATAGATGAATAGCAATTTTATTACGTTCGAAAGAGTGTAACACCATTAAAATGCACTTGAAACTATTTTTTCCCATTAGCCGTAATGTAACGAAATACATTTGATTGCCCCTGTAATTAAACTACACATCTGATTTTCATAAAATTTTAAATGACGTGACAAAATTATGCATTTATTATATATTTTACATTTAAAATGATTCGGTTGGGTAGTTTTTGATCTGTTATATGCGGACAGATGGACTCAAAGACGGTCGGACGGACAGATAGACTGAACGACGACTATAGGTGCTAAGTATTTTCTTTATTATGAACGCACCTAAAAAGAGAAAAAGAAAAAGTCAATTTTAATCACTTGAACTTTATGTAAAAATGCAAGAAAGTCATCTATGAAGAATCAGTACTTTTAATTCGCGTTGTTTATTTCTTTCAAAATTTACTTTTGTTTTTGCGCTTTAATTAATGATTTGCAGTGTTTGTATAAAGAATATCTGAAGTTCTTTGTTGGATCGAAATGAAATAATTTTTGTACAGTTACCTAAAAATCAATTGTTAAAGAATCTTTAGATTTGTTTGTCACACGTTATTTTTGAAAACGATTCGAAAAAGATATAAAGACTTCGATTTTTGTATACCTTTAAAATATCACTTTATGTTTTATTTTATTTCTCAATGTTTCAAAATAAACATAAATATTTATTCATTAATAAAATGTAAAATAATTTCATCTTAAAACAATTTTATTTCTTTTAGGAAAGGAAAATTAGATTTCTGGTTATTGGTATAATGGTGTAAACATTTATTTTCTTATGTTTAATTAATAATTCACAACGTTTGTATAGAAAGCCTCTAGAATTATTTTTTGACTTAAATTTCTTATGTACACGATTTTGGATATTTTTGTAGCATTTTTTCTGTAAAAAATGGAAATTTTTCAAGACTATGAGTTTTTGAAATATATTTAAAATATCGTTTACTTGCGTAATATATCTTATGGGTGTTGTGAAATGTTAAATATAGCGATTTCATGAATTAGATGAAAAATAATTCAAAATATAAATAAATTTATTTTAGAAAAAAAATAGAATTCTGGTTATTTATAAAATCGCGCAATCGTTTAATTTCTTATGTTTTAATTAAAGATTCACAATGTTTGTATGGAGATATAGAATTCTTTGTTGAGTCAAACAGGAATTCGCTGGACTGTATTACGCTTGCACAAAGATCAATTGTTAAACGATCTTGAGAAATTTTTGTCGCATATTTTCTGTAAAAGTATGAAAGATCATTTAAAGGTTATGCTTTTTTATGTACTTAAATTAAGTTTTTGTTTGTTTGTTGTTGTTGTTGTTGTTGTTGTTCTTTGTTATAGAGCGTCGGTATAGATTAAAAATAATTATTTCAAGAATTAACAGTTAAATAATTCAAAATTAAACTAAATTTATATATTTTAGAAAGAAATATATATTTTTAGATATAGTATTATTCTTCATATTTTGCGGTTTATATAATAAAGAGTATCTATTTCCTTCGTTGTCTCGAAATGGAGTTATTTTCATCATTTGTCTTATTCATATTTTTCTATCAATTTTTTTCACGAAAAGATTTTTAAATTTTTTTATTGCTTCGAATTTTTAGGTAAATGTATATTGTTAAGGCGTTTTCATAATACATTAAAAGTAATGAATTCAACAATTGAAAGTAAAATGTTTTGAAAATAAAATAAAATTTACAAAAATATACATCTAGATTTTTTAATTGTTATTAGATTTAGAATTGTTACCATTATGTTATAGCGTATTCTAAATCTAATTAAACATAATATTTAAAAAAAACTCATTAATATAAAATCTATGATAATAAAATCTTTAATAAATGACTTACAATGCTTGTGGTAAGAGCATTCTGATCTGCTTTATTACATGGAACCAGAAAGATTTTTTCTACTATTTACCTAAAAATCTATTGTCTAGCCTGTAAATTTCCAAAATTTTCGAATTGGTTGTTCTATGCTGTGCTTACTTTATTATATTTCTTAAATAAAATTTCTGGTTCGAAATATAATTATTTGACATAAAAAAGAACTGGAAAGTTGTCAATACAGTAACTGCTAAAAGATCTCTAGGATTACTTGACACGCTTTTTTTTCTGCAACAGATTATTAATATATTAAAGAGGTCTTAAAGAGTTTTCTTTTCATGCGGTTAAAATGGTTAAAATTTATCTTTTTAAGTGCGTTCGTAATTTTGTAAACACATAGCACCAATAGTCGTCGTCTGGTCCGTCCGTCTGTCTATATGATGCATATAAACAGCCCAAAAACTATCCAACCGAATGGTTTGAAATTTCATATTTATAATCGTTGTAGAATTTTTTTCCCAACATTTCAAATTTTAGGAAAATCGAATTAAAACTTAAAAAGATAATAATAAAAAATTACTTCATTCTATTAAATCCTATCATGTGAAATGATTTAAGTGACATCCAATAGTAGGTAATGATTCGAGTTGGTCACAGTTACGTCCTATTTAAGATTTCCGTATTACCGAATTTATGGGTGTCCGGGGCTCAAAATTCTATTTTTTTTATATTTATAGAGATTTTGTGAAGAAATATGTTTTGTGAAATATGTGTTAATGTAATATATTGAATGTAAAAATTAAAAAAAATCTAAAAAAAATTAAACATTTTTTAATTCAAATTTTAAAATTATAAACATAATTAATTTTTGATATAACTCTGGAAATAATTACTCGATTTACAATCTTTTTACGCTTTTGTGTAAAGAAAAATGTGTCATTTTAATTTGTATTCAGGATTTCTTAAAATGTTGATTTTAGAAAAAAAAAATAAGTAAACAAATGAAGTTATTTTTATGAGTGAGTTTTCCATTAATTAACATATTTTCACAATTATAACTCAAAATTAATAATCCAGGAGACAATTGGTTGGAAATATAGCCTGAAATCTCCGATAAAAATTTCATACATATTTGTTGCAAGGAACTTTATATATATCCTTTTAAAGTTGACAAATCATGAAAAAATTCATTCTGATATACTACCTCTGACAATAAAGTTCGGTGAATAGTCCTGTAACATTAATGTAGATAAAATATTAACGAAAGTTACCATACCATCCTTCGAAATAGTCATCTCCCATAACTATGCACCAATGAGATCTGCTATACATGTCCTGGGAAATTCGCAAGAAGTCTTCTTTTGAGATGAAGTTCAAAAGCTTCGTCACCTTTCGTTGGAAGTCAACAATATGGTCAAATCTCTTTCAAAGAGAGTTTGAATTGTGAAAACAGGAAGAAGTCTGGAGGATTGTGATCTGGCGAGTATGGTAGATGTCCAATTTGCACCACCCCTCATGAGTTTCTTTCGGTGTCTTGCAAAGCTTAAAACCAAACTTTAAACTGATCTTTTGTTCGTTCATTTTCCTGTTCCCAGTTAAGAACCAACACACTGAACAAGTACTTAGTAAAGCACGTCCTACACAGAACATAAACGACGCTCAACTGAACAACGGTGGGGGTAGATAATCAACACTTGCCTCTATGCAGGTGCAGCGTTTTGTTTCCCCAGTGTTGCCAGATCGGTCGTTCTGAATTCATTCACCGAACTTTATTGTCAGAGGTAGTAGATGAAATTAGTTTTTGCCAGAGGGCAAATCATACATAGACTCTAGGGCAAAAGCTGTTATACTTCTGGATCTAATTAAGATAAAAGCATGCGGTTTGCGGTATGGAACGCTGAAATTTCAGTATTTTTTTAAGCTAATAAATAATTGCATTTTTTAAAGAATTTTCAGCCCTGAATCTTCTTGAATCAAAAAGGGCAACTTTGTGACGTAAGTTTTAATTTATTTTTGTTCGGAAATGCATGAAACTATCAGGTGGTGGTGTTCAGAAACTATCTTATCGCATTTATTTTTCCGTTTTTTTTTTTTTTTTTTTTTTTTTTTTTTTTTTTTCCCCCAATAATACAATATATATTTCAGAACAAGCAGTCAAAGCTGGCGTTTTGATTTGCATTTCCCGACGAAAGCAGAAAAAGCAGTCTTATGACGGAAAAAAACGCGTGTGTGCATGATAGAAATCGCTTAGAACTCGATAGGTAATTTAATTATTATAAAATGGAAAACTAAGTTCGATTTGAAATGGCTTCCTTAGTCAGGTACTCCAATTTTGTATCTTTCCGTTAAAAAATGAATTTATAAATGTATCGAAACGTTTTGAGCTTGTTGAGTAGAGCTGTTGTGAACAGCCTTATAACTGTAATAAATTTAATATTTATGCATTTTTGCATATGCGCGCAACAGCTATTGCACCAAAATATGATTATTTATAAAAAATAGTTAAAGTGCGGACGCAACTCATTTGCCACGTTTGACATTTTACACGTTTTCTAACTTTTTATAATTTTTTGAGATTAATTAATAAAGTATACTCTTAAAACGAAAGAGTGGATTTGACATCTCAGAACTTGAAATTTATTGGATCGTGAATGAGTCGTGTTTTTTAATCATCTTGATTTAAATTTTTATTTAAATCAGTCATCTTGATTTAAATCGCTTAAAAACAACTCGTTTACTCGAGTTGTTTCAACTCTTTACGAGAAGCTGACTTTCAAATCGTGAAATGAGTAGATTTTAGCTCAATTTGAGTTTTTTTTTCTGATGTTTTAAGAGAGTAATGATTTAGCCAATTAAAATTAAAATAGTAATTTTTTAAGAAAAAAATTGCAAGGTTTAGTAGCTTTTATTACTCTCCTCTTTACTATTTCATGGCGGATTTTAAATCAAATTAAACTATTATAAGACAGAATCAAATAGTTACAGAAAACTTTTATTTTTTGTGATATCCATGATTTAAGAAATAAGAGAATACATTAATATAAAATCAATCAAACAGAATGTTACACAACGACAAAATAAAGTTTATGAACTTTAAAATAAGATAAATCTGAAATATTCCACCTACAGTGAAAACAAAATAAATTCTAATTAGAATAGTGTTTTGAAGAGATTTAGAGAGAAGAATTTGAAGAGGATATAAAATAAATCAATTGATTTATATTTCTGCCAAACAACGTTATCAGAGAAACTCCAAAAATCATTCCGGGGTAATTTTAATTTATTTTATCACACGGGAACAGAATATTCTATTTTTATCGAGAAGAGTGCTTGGGAGTTTATGCGTATTAGTGTATGTTTTATGTTTGTTTATTCATAGTTTGCCTCAAGGAAATAAATTATTTTGTTTGCTGAATTAAAAGTGGGTTTCCTTAGTTAATGTTCTTACATCGATTTTGCTTTAGGATTATTATGGCTGCTGCTGGTTTGGAATTTGCCGGAGGGTAAGTAAAGATCAATTGTAAATCACACTGAAGTTTTACATTATACTAACCTTGCGTAACTATGTAACTATAACTTTTGTTCAATAATTAACGAGATATGTGCAAGAATTTACTGTAAGTATTTGACAATTCGTTCCTTTTATTTTTCATTCTGTGCACTTAGATTATTTTGAAACTTTACATGTTTGAATTCAGATAATCCTTTATCTGACTTTGGATTTTTTTTTTTTGGGGGGGGGGCGTGAAAATTGTGGAATAAATAAAATACAAAAGCTTAATTAACGTTGCTTATTAAGGATATAAAGTGTATGAAGACTTAGATATATTAATAAAATAAAATCAACAGTCCAACGTATCGGCAGCTCAATGATTCACTGAACGTGTTTCGAAAGCAAGATGCTCTGTATTTGATTCAAAGGTGGTAAAGAGCAACCCTAGAGGCATGCAAGAGCTGTGCCAGAAATCGCCAATTCCTACCACTATATTTTAAAAGTATTTCTTGACTTATGTAATGGCAGAATTACTGCGATTTAATAACACAAAGAATAATATCAAATCCGCCATTAGAGGCACAGCGCTTGCATCCTTCACAACCTCGCATAGTCTTATTTTTTATGCCTCATATACCGCTTAATTTTAAAACAGCGAACACTGGCCCCCTTCTCCTTGTATCTATGCCACGTACTCGTGTCCCAAGTGTTAGCCATTTTGTCAAAGAAAAAGTAACATGCATTGGAGTGTCAATGAGTACAGAGGGACCGTAGTACTTCAATTATATATATAAAACCTCTCCGTGTATAACAATTCCAGGGTTAACCTATCCACGAGAAAAAGAAATTCATTCACCAATGAAAACGTTTCATAGTCGTAATGGGACGTTCTCATTGGTCAGATTTACAGTGGGAGCTGTAAATGACGTCACTACATTTTACTTCGCTTTGAAATCTTTCCACGATTTCAAAAAGTATATTTAATTAAAACTTTTTATTAAAGGAAAGCGAAGGTGCGTTTTAAATGCAATATTGTTAAAATTTTAACAATAAAATTTTACAATATATTACCGCGGGTGCGTTTTCAATTTCATTATAATCCCCACCCCCATCTACCAGATAGTTTTGCTATAGTTTTAAATGCAGATTTCTGTTGAGATTTTCTTTCTTTCTTTCTTTTTTTTTTGGGGGGGGGGGGCGGTTAGATTTTTTCCTCTCCAAGTTTAATCGCTGTATTTATCAAAATTGTTTCAGCCTAAAGTGGCTATGATTGACCACAGTTGTTGTAACTTTTTATTATCCTTTAAAAATGCAAACATGTCATTTTGACGGGCTATCTTCTAGTTTTATAATAGTAATCTTTGTCTGCATTTAAATTATTACTATTTTTCAGAAATGGTGGTAAACTTTGTCTGAATCACATACACTATAAAAAAAAGTCTGTAAAGTTACCAAACTTTTTTCTAGGAAACTGGGATTCCTAGAACTTTTCATGTAATTGGAAGAGCAAAAATTCATGTAACCGATTCCGTTCCGTTACATGATTTTTTGCTGTTACCATTACATAAAAAGTTCTGGGAATCCCAATTTCCTAGAAAAAGTTTAATAACTACAGATTTGTTTTTGCAGTGTACTCTAAATTTGTCACAAATAAAAATCGCACGTCATTATGAAAACATCTTCCCATAAGTAAGTTTACTGTAATACTCAAATTGCGACTAAATGTGTACACTAAAAGTACTGTGATACTCAGACTCTAACAACTACACTGTAAAAAAAAATCTGCAAAGGTACTAAACCTTTTCTAGGAAACTGGGATTCCAAGAACTTTTCCTGTAACGGTAACAGCAAAAATTCAAGTTTCAGAATCGATTACATGATTTTTTCCTGTTATCGTTACATGAAAAGTTCTTGGAATCCCAGTTTCCTAGAAAATGTTTAGTACCTTCACAGATTTTTTTTTACAGTGTAGCTCTCAAAAATAGAATTGCTAAATTAATGGTAAAACTGGTCTTATTTAAGGACATATAATTTAAGGCGAAAACAAGTGCAATTTTATTACTTCGAAGAAGTATTGCCAATCAAGAAATATGTATTTAAAAAAAGTAGCCCACTGTTATCATTATCTGGAGGAGAGTGATATATCTTCAGTGACATTAAAAAAGACACCTCTTTATGCTCATAGATAAAGGTTTATGGTAAGGGGATTTTTTTTAAAAAAGGAACTGTAACCAATTTTGACGGTGGAAAAAATGCAAAATTTTCTGACATTGAATGAAAAAATAGTGCTGTTCTCTAACGGTGTTACTATTATAATTTTATATTGCTAAAAAATATATTTTTCTAGATTTTTGGTCCGGATTCAAATTTCGGGTAAAAATATTTACGTGGATCAGCTCAAAGATCGCTCCACCAGTGGCTGAGAAGTTCTGCGCTCGAAGCTGGTACACGAGAAGTGCTGGGTTCGAATCCAATCACGTCCATCAGCTCAATCGTTTGGAGTTTGCCGTGGTTTTCTTCGAACCTTGGAGTTCCTTGCGTAATAATTGTTGGGTTTTCCATAGTAAGACCCCCACGGAGGGCATGCTCCCTAGAGCCTATATCGTAAATAATCAGCCGTTATAAATTACACATTAATTAACTGAAGTTTGATTTGCTTTCAGTTGTGTGCTCAATTTGTATGCTTGATTGCTAAGATGAAACTTTTTTTCCTTTTCTTCAACTTCTTCGTTTGAACTAATAAAGAATAATCTGTCTGCTACATGTTCATAAATCCTCTATATTTGAAAACTTGATTTTTCACCCTCGCATCGTCTGCTATTCCGGAGATATTTAAATCTAAATATTTTGCAGACATAATTTCAGTATCGACCGAAAGAAAAGCGTAAAAACATTGTTTTCAGTCATGCGCAATCATGGCAAAACCTTTCATTTTAATAAATTAAAATAAAAAAATTTCTTTTTAATGGGACATCATTTTCATGAACGGGTAAGTTTCCTCTTCAGTATCTAATTAAAGCTTGGCTAATTGTCGAGGATCAAATTTTACTTGAAGGTGGATATATGTATAATCTTCATAAGTAAAGGGTTTACTTAACTTTTGCCTATAAAGCGTTCACAACTTTATAAATCAAAACAGCGAAGATACCGTATTTACTCGTGTATAAGGCGCACTTTTTTTTCAAAAAAAATAGGACAAAACTCCTAGGTGCGCGGAAGAATTTTTTATTGTTGGATGCAGTCGAACTATACACATATGAAACAAGTAATTATTCAAAGAAGATATTAAAACTCGGAAAATGTTACTTAATTGAAGTATTACTGCATATTTATTTCACTCCTTGCAGTTTTTTTTTTTTTTTTTTTTTTTTTTTTTTTTTGTACAACAGAGCGTGTGACATTATCTAAACGCTAATTAGCAATTCTCTTTACCGTCACTCATTCCTATTTCCCGTCATTCTCTTACAACCCGAAGTCTAAAACTGCATTTTCGTCTTGTTTTCTGGTCTGGTGCACTGT